>QJSC01027592.1:1137269-1287065 GCA_003697955.1 Calidris pygmaea | reverse complement strand
TGTGTATTTTGGAAGACTGGCATGTTCTTGACTCTGTATTAGCAATTTATAGACAGTAGTCTCTGGCCTTGGACATGGCAGCATACAACTGCCCTAAACTCAGTGCGTGTAAAAACTGGTGAGATACCTGGATTTGTTACTTTCCTTTTTCTGTTCTTGTTTTATACAAAGACATTAAAATGCTTTTCATCTTAATGAAAAATTTTAGTATGCTTACTTTGTAATATAGTACTTTGAATTTCAGAGAAATCGCTGTAGGCATGTAGAAGAGCCACTATCACAAGTATTTGTCTATTTGTTTCTAATCTGTTAGTTTGTGATGCGTCTGAAACACTACTTGAATACATTTGCACATAGCTGGATGTACTAATGAGATGCTAATGTTGTAATTCCCCACTCAATCTTTAATTTCAAGGAATGATTTTTGTTATTGCTATAAACCATGGTTTTTGAACACCTGTGGTTGTTGAAGCTCTTTCAGTTGAGGGAAAAATCATTCTCATATTAAATATGAACATCACAAAAGAGCGGCAACACTTTAACAGTCTTGAACCCCAAAGTTTTTCCTTCATATCAAATTCAAACTCAGGAGCATAAAGTTTCTGTATTATGTCTTCTCAGCTGGTGAAATTGCATTCATTTTGCTGCTGGCCAAGCCTCTTCACTTGTTAAGGAATAGACAGTTTAAGATCTTTGTCATCAGTATCAAGAGATGGTATTAATGTTTTATATCTGCTGCTAAACTGTGAAATATTGAGTAATAAATAATTAATTTCAGATATAGATTATTTTTCAGTGAAAGTTAGAATTATTTTTCTTTACAGAAAAAAGTCAAAGGACACATCTAAAAACAACAGCAAGAAAAATATACCTATTCAGTGTCACTTCTGTGGGATCTGACTAATGATTTGTAAATATCTAGGATAGGAAAGGCTTTAACAAAATAAAGGCATAAAGCATAATTCACAGCTCTCTTAAGAGTTCAAGAATCTGTTATTGGCAGTGGGATTCTATGGTGTAAATTCTGCATCATTGAGTGAGGAGGTTGAAACTTACCAAGAATTCTCCACTCTTGGAAGGTCCCATCAGCTCTTTGTTTTCTTACTGTATTGTCATTCTGGAGTCCAAATACCTAAATATTTCAGATATGAGTGCTTGCAGATGTGTGTGACACTATTAAAAATTGCAGTGTATTTATTGGAGAATGTTTTTAATAGAATGCTTGTAACTCAATGAGTATCTTTGATAAGTCACAATTTACCCCTTTGTCTCAGGGATATTTTTTTTTTCCCCATTCCAAGCAGCACACTTCCGTTTGTTACTTCAGTGAGACAAAGTGTTGCCTTGCTTGTTTTTTAAATAAAATATACTAATATAGGTTGCATGAGCTTTATAGAACAGGTGTAAATGTACATCCAGTGCTGAGCTCTCTTCAATTTCTCATTACTACTACTCTGACAAATAGTTTCTATGCTTTCTTTCATTTTCTTACATCATTTTCCTACATGGCAATTAAAACTAGAGGCTAAATAATTCTTTCACTTTGGAGCTCATGTAATGAAAGTGTTTTGCAATTGGGAATAATTGTGCTGTGATCCTACTATTTTTAGAATTTCTCGCATAAAGTGGAAGTTTACTGGAGATCTCAGTGTCTCCTGAGCTGATATAATAGGTCAGCGTTGCTAAAGGAGGAAGTCTCATTTCCTTTTCCTCCTCTTCTTCTGGTCCAACAAACTCTGACGCTTCTCAGATCCTTTCTTGAGCTGATTCAGCTCGCTAATCTGACTTGGAACTACCTATCAACTTTCTTAATAGTTTCATTTTGTGTCATACTGCTGAGTTGATGCAATAATGAGAAGTGCATATACACACAGTGGGGAGGTGACTGTTGAACCTTCCACCTCTTGCTGACTGTGAACCTCGCAGCTATTTCAGATCTTCATGTATTTTTAAATAAAGTGATATTTTTGTTATAGATTTTGTGATCCTTTGAAATATAGAGAAACTGTCTCTTACATTGTACCTTGTAACAGGAGAGACTGTTTCAGATATTTAAAAAATATGGAGAAGTAGAAATATTTTCTCGGTATAAGAACTGCATGTTAAAAAGTATTGCAGTAGTTCTGTTTAAGATGTTCATTTTTCCTCTGTCACATTAAGATGATGGGTACAGTTAAAGTCCTACTGATTTAGAAAGCAGGTGGAAATAAGCTATTTTTCAAATATTCAATTAAAAAAAAAACCTATATAATACAATAAATGTTTACAACTGAGTATGTGCTTATGAGAACACCGCTTACACCATCTGGCTTTACCTGCACTTCATTTCATACAAATAGAGAAGAAACTAATTTTATGGAAATTTCTTTATTTGAGTCAATGGTGTTTCATTTTCAGGAATAAAAATAGCTTTTTCACTATCTTTGAATGATACCAAAGGTTTGCTTATGTTCACATGTCCACGTCCCAAAAGGTGAATTTTCAGCCATTGTCAAAGATCCCGCGAGGGGCTGTCTGGCAGAAAGCAAGACCATAGCAATTGTAATTCTAGATATTACTGTATAAAAACCCTCATCCTCAAATACACATTAGTAGGTAGATAAGTCCTGCTATTCCTGCTCTAGGGATGGAATTGGAGTGCAGAGGAACTGAAGAGCATGGAGAAGACTGCAAGTGATCAGGAGATGTCTTAGCCAGTTATTTCCTGTTAGCTGAGCTATGGCAACTGACTATGGTCACACTTAGGTCATTGTAAAATGGAGAAGTTTAAACCTTGGTGTCTAGATTAGGATGTTTCAAACTGTAGAATAATCATCCTTTCTTTCTCGCTAATTGCATCATGTAGAGCTGATCAAATGTTTATGTCAACTTTAACTGCAAATCCTAGCTCTAGTATGAAGAAATCAAGCCCTCTACTTTCAATTTCTTGTAAACTTGCTGATCCAATTCATCTACTTGCCTATGCCAAATGCAGATTCTAAGATGGGTTAAGAGGATTTTGGGTGAGAATTCCCAAAGAAAAAAACCAGAGGGAATACAATGGGTGAGTGAGAGAGCAATCAAAACATTTGGGAAAAGGTATGCTTGGAATTTGATCTGCAAGTATGTTTATGTTTGTAATTTCTCTTCAGACTCTAGCCTAGCGTTTGGTGAAAATCCTAGTGTCCCAAAATAGCAGCACTTCTTAAAGTGTTTTTGAGGTATTTTGTGCTTGATAAGAGGAAGCACCTGTTTTGGCTGTCGTTTCCTCTTTTTTTTGGTTACTGCATGCAGCCCGCATGGACCTCAGTGCAAGCGGAGGCTGTATTGTTCGAGCAGCGTTTCTCAACATGATAATGTTATCAATGTACATGTTTTATATTCCTTGATTTCAAATGGCTGGTTTTGCTACATCTTAATTGTGTCTTGTAAAATTCAGTGTGTGCTCTAGTTCTTCCGTGGCAATGAGCAAAATGCTGTCCATTTTTGCCCATTTTATTCCAGTTTGGAATAAAACACTTCAGTGAGTTTTGTTTCAAAACCATATGTCTGCCTGATCAGTTTTTGGTAATATTTTTCCGTTGGGCTTATGCATGGGATAGAGAACTAGAAAACTGCATCCTAGTGGCAGTTCTAATTCATAATCTTATTAGCATCTGCTGTTACACTGCCAAGCTGCTTCCCTCATCAGTTTTGGAATGTGATGGTATTAGACTGTACTGATTAAAGTTTTATAGTGACCAAATCAGATTAGCTATCGAGTCAGCTGACTAGGTAGGGCTCGCAGTCATGTGATCCAGTGCCCTGCTGAGCTCCCGCTGGGAGCTGAAACAAGGTAGTTTGCTTTTGAGATGTTCTTAAGTATCTAACAGCATGAGCCATGGATTATGGCTGCAAAGAAGATGGCTTCATTTTCCTGATCTTTGAACTAGCTAGAATGGGATCAGTTTGAAAGTGCGGGATCTTCAGGCCATGAGCCAACAACTGGAAAGAATGTCTAATCCTGGAAGCTCTGACACCGAAAGACCTGAGGTTTTTTTTTTCAGTATGAGAAAGCTTAAAGACTACTTATCTAATCAGCCCGTGGAAAACGCGAGGATTAGTGGGAGAGTTTAAGACATACCAGCTATACGATATTATATAAAACATGATATGATTTTCTTCAGACTCTGGATGTTACTTGATTGCATCCCTGTGGGTATATCGAACAACGGTGATAAAAATTTAAACCTGCGTCAAATTTAAACAGCTCTTTTAAAATCGAAGTAAATAAATTAGGAGACCTGAGTTTAAGTGGTATGTGTTGAAGACAATGGTTTAATAAATCATTAACAAGTTATTTAATGTTTCTGTAATTTTAGATTATAAAAATGTACTGTATAGTGTTACTGAAACTTGCAGAACAGTAATATTGAAAATTAGTTATAAATTGAATGTACTGTCTTAAGTGTCATACAGATTAGTGATGTATTTCATAGAGATTATTTTCCTTCCGTTTGTCATAAAAAGAGGAATTCTCATTTAAAAAAACTCGTATTAATTTAAAAATACTTGTAAGATAGGACTTAGAGCAATAGGGGAAAAAGCCCAACCCAACAACTAGAAAAGGAGTGTTATTTGTATTGTGGCTTTTTATATTTTATAATGTTTTCCATACTTGATTCCATGTCCATATAAACTTTAGGTCAGGATTAAAAACTAGAAGTTAAGACAGATTGATTCTAGCCTTTTCAGATGCTTAACAACTACGACTCTATTTTGAATCGAATACAAATGGCTGTTTAAAGGCTAAAACAGTTTGTCACTTGAGCACATCAGTGGAAGAGGTAAAGAGAAAACTTTGTGTTTCAACTGGAAAAACATAGTTTAAACGCTTTGATATTTTGAGTCTTCTTTTTTGTCTTCCAGTTGTATCTGCCCGCATTTCATTAAGTAGTCATTTCTAAAGCCAGGTAAATAATGTATGTAATTATGATTTATGGAAAGGAAAGGTTAATAACTATGACTTTTAAAAATATAATTTATGTTAGTGCAGTTACTGCAAAAGTACAAAATAAATTGTATTACCTGTGCATTTAGAGCTTAATATTCACTGAATAGCTGTAAAAATGTGTATTACTGAAATTAATTTATAGTTGCTCTAGCATTTTTTCCTGATATGGTGGTATTAAAAAGGTTAAGAGTTGGCACATTTTAGATTTCAAAAGTGTGTTATGTTTTCTGCTAGGTTGTTAGGGCTTTAGTCTTCAAAGTCTCCAAATAACCATATTATTTCTATTCCAAATCTACAGTATCAGCAGGTACTGAAATACAGGCAACGTTTGCTCCTTACCTACATTGTGGGATGTTATAGAAAGTGCTCTTCTTTTGGATTTAGCTATTTTTGATCCTTCATAATCTGCAATATTGTGGACCTGAAACCCAAGAAATGGTCTGCCAAAGCACTTGAGGCCTACGGATGGCCAGAAAAGATTTAACCAGTCACCTTCAGAATACCTTTAAAGTTGTAGCTCACATCTGCTTGCTGAAATATGTTTTAAGGAGCTTTCATAATGGAGGTTTTTCCCTCTCTTCTAATGTTAGTCAAAACCAAACAGTAATGTTTCAACAAGAAGTACTTCTGCAGTAGTTTCTGAATTTAAAAGTAAACAAAATCTGCACCATAAGTCTTCTAGTTGCACAGACCCACCTGTGTGACCTACCCTGTTAAACAAAGGAAATGTTACTCCTAACTATTCTTATGCTTACAGGTAACTTCTGACTACTGTGCTAAAGAGTAGAATCTGTATTGCTGACGTTGTTTTTCAGATTAGCTTTCAGCAACCGGCTGTGGCATCTCTTGAAGTAATGACAGTGCTAGGTGAGCATGCTAGGTGAGATTCAGAAGGTTCCTGCTTTGGGGTAGAATGATGAACTGGTAGTCAATTGAAAATAAATCTCAACACCTCGATGATCCCAAATAGGAGAATCTTTGCCAATGTACTTACATGTAAGGATGTAACCTTGTGGTGACTCCCACAAACTTGTAACCTCAGCTATCCAGTGCACTGGCCCATGATGTGTTCTGATCATGGTGGCTTCCATAGATACTTCAGATAAGTAAGTTAATGCCAGCTTGGTTATTCAGCCACCACCAGTGTGGAAGTAACTTCAGATAGTGTAGGATCCTCTAACAAGCTATTTTTCCTGCTTTATTGTCCGTTCTGCCTTAGATTTATGAACTACTCAATCCTTAGTCTGGCAAAGACACACAGAAGAGCAGTGGTTGAAACGTATGCAGGTGTGTTACAAGGGGTGAGATGTACTAATTAATTAGCACTGTGCATAGTGATACAGTTACTCGCCCAGCTCAGGGTGACACCAGTTCTGGCTTTCCCAAGTAGTGATGTCCCTCAGTGGCCTCACAAAAGCGTACAAGTCTTGGGCTTCACTGAGGACCAGGTACAGCAGTCAAAGATGTATTCAACATTCAGATGTACTCAAGGGACTTGCATCTACTTTCATAGCATCATGACCATCCATAGTGTGGTGGGTGAACCAAGATGCGCTGCTGTAAGTAATTCTGTAGAGCTCTGTAACGATACCTTTTCTGAGCACAGAGAACAGCAGTCTTTTTTTTTTGCTTTTCAAAAGACGTGACTGTTTTAAGAACTTGTTTAGAGTGGTAAATAATAGGTCATTGAGAAGTGGATGAAGAAAAGAAACATTTTGGACTTTTAAGGAGGCAAAAATTAAAATACAGATTTTTCAGTGTGAACTATAAAGTTAGGTAAAACACAAGCAAGCAATCTAGTAAAACTCAGTTTAAATATAAAAAGCCAGATCCACTACTGGCTATTTAAGAAAACTTACATTGTTCCAAATTTGGAATGATACTGTGGTGAAAAAAAGCAGTAAACACTGACTATCTGGCTTTTTTGTAGCCGAGCTGTATTTTAGCAAACTTTCGTTATTCTTTATCTCAATGGATTCAGCTTCTTCCGTCTCCTGTGCCGAGCCTGCCAATTCCATTCCAAAACTGCTGAAATTCCATTTCAGGAGCCTCTATGTAAGAGTAGGGCTGGCTCTCTTGTGATGCCGTGTTTGAGAATCACCTTTGTGATTCTGAAGTTAGTATATTCTCAAGCCAAGTTTTTCATGCATTGAAATTTGTATTGACTCGAATTAGCTTTTGCTAGCTCAGGTATTACTGCTGTGATGGTAGCTGGAAAAGTTGTTATATGTTGAAACCTTTTTATGGTATGAATTCCATAAGAATATGAAAAAAAATTTTGGAAATATAAATGTATTGTAAGAAAGTGTTTGAGTTGCATGGCTGCTACCATTTTGTTTTCCCCCAGGTACTATTTTGCATTTGTGTGAGATTACATACGTAAGAGGAAGACTTCATATTTAAAATTGTAGAAACTGAAACAGATTGAGGGAAATAGAAATATCAAGGTCATAGAAATAACAATACTGTGACTGGTAACTATAGAATAACTGCTGGAACTAAGGTTATACAATAATATTATTTTTATAGTCTTATTTCTTACAATACTGTATTATAAATGGGACAGACTTAAGTTTATGGTTGCTAGTGTAAATGTGAGCTTCACTAATTATTTCAAGGTGCTATCTTTTTTTTGTAGAAAATAATATATGTTTCTTATTCATTGCAATGTAGGATTCCTGGAGGGAAGTAATTTTTAGTCTTAAAACTTGCATGTAGTAATATCTTTTCAGTTTCCATATTTTCATTATTTCTGCGAATTAGAGCTGGTTTTGTGTCCCTTTCAAGGGAAGAAAGGAAATTGAGCTTTTATGTTTCTGAGAAAGCTGTTGCGCACTCTTGGACCTGCTGGTTTCCACCATTTCTCTTTATCAACTCTGTTTCCATTGGTCCAAGAAGCGTGAAGCCGTGTTTGGTCTTGATGCTCTCGTGCTCTTGCCAAGCCCTGGTGGTGTTTTAATAGAATTTCTAACATTTCTGTCATAAAAGATCTAAAACTCACAAACATTAAATTGTAGGAAAATCATCAGTCTTCTCAGCATGTACACAGTATTTGTGAAAGGAGCTGTATGAGCAGTCACTGTTTTTTCTCTTAAAAAACCAGTGTATTAGGAAAAAAAGGGTAAGCCAAATTAGTAAACTTAGATGAAATAAAATCTCGTTGCTTGTTAAAAACTTACACAGTTTTTAAGTAATTCAGTCAGGCAGGTGTGATATTAGTGAAATTATACAGTGATTGTTTCTGTACTATTTTTCCTGTTTTACAAGTACTTGTGTCCTTGTTTGAAATTTGGATTTGGGGTGGCTAATCTGCGGTAAAATAAGCCATGTAGGCCCTTTTTGGTAATCTGTGGTATCAGTGATAATGCAGTTTGTGGGGCTGGAGTGTGCTCAGCGTCTTACAGGTACTCTGCACCTCAGCATATAATCATTTGCTAATTTTGAGAAAGGCACCTCTAGTTATTTGATTCACTAAATAGCCAGTTTTCTCACTTATTATTGTGTCAGCTGTATCTTTTACTTTAAACCATTAAATTAAATAATAGTTTATGCTGGCTTTTTATTTTAGTTCATGCATTTAAAACCTGGAACTCAGATAAAAGGATAGTTTCAGAATAAATTCAGTATATTATTTATGAGTGGAGCAACACATTAGCATTGAGTTCACAATAGATCATATCGCTTTTATTCCATCTTACAAGCTTAGCAGCACAAACAGAATAATCAACATATTATTTGGCTGTCATCTGCTGAACAGAAACCAGAGATCACAAGGAGGTTTTCCCTAGCTGCAGTGATGGCCTTTTTGTTCCAAGCCCCCATCTGGGAGGGCCATGGTGTGTTATCATATGGAACGCGGGGTTTTCTGTAATCTGCTTAGCTGCACTGCAGTTTGAATCTTTATTCCATGTTTGTGTAATTTATAATTTTAATGAGACCATGGCTCTTGTGGGCTTTGAAATATATTAAAAGCTCTTTTGTGCATATGCTTTTGTTCTTGCTTAATAGGCTCAGTGTATTTAAAACTGATGAATTTTTATTCATGGATTTGGATGTCTGGGGATTAACTTAGACTGAATATCATTGCACTCATCTATTGATGTTTGGAACTTTTTTTTTTTAATACTTGTATCTGTAAGTGGAGAAGAACTTACAGAACTTGTGTTTTATACATAAAACAGCTCAGAAATAATTAATAAAATGTTATTGAGCAATGAGAAAAAGTACTGATTACAGAGTATTTTTACTGCATAAACTAAGATGAAATACAATGTGCTATGAAAGAGCAAATAGTTGAATCCATGTTCATGTGTGTATTTAGAGGTTCATAACTAAAAAACAATTTGGGAAAGCCATCAAAATTTTTGTGGAATAATAAGTGACAAGCACTTGATTCTTAAAAAAAAAAAAGCACATTTTTCTTCTGTTCTGGTAACTTGAAAATGTAAATACTGAGCTGACTTGTCTGACTGTGTTTCCTCTCTCCTGTTTTTTAACACATTTTTTAATGCAGAGTATGTATAGGATATTTCATTAGAAGATGATGCTCATAACTGGGAAGTAGTGATGAAGAACATACAGAAAGATTCTTTGTTACTACTGTTATACTTTCTGACAGTGCTAAAGCTGGTCTTGTTTTTTGCTTTTGTATTTATCAAATGTTTAATAATAGCTTTGATTTACTATTTGTGTTAAGATCTCATACTGTGCGATTTCTGTGTTCATAAACCACTGGAGTACTCTTCAATGATGACATTCTAATCTGAGACTAGCTGGGGATGAGATTAAGACACTTGTGTTTCTTTCTAAACAGTCTTGCTGATGGTGTACACAAATAAGTTGCTTTGCTTTATGTGGAGGATTTTTTGTGGCATTTTTGTTGGGTTTGGTTTTTTTTACTAACAAGCAATCCTCTTTGTAATGACAAATATTTTAAGTAAACAGCCTTTTTACTTGTCAGTAGATAGGGGAATTATTTACCCCTCTTCTATTCACCGCTTTGAGTAGGATTTCCAAAAATACCTGCATATTCCTAGAAGGTGTGTCAACACTGGGAAGTGCAGGGGACGTGTGAGCCATGGACAACTAATTTCTGTAGAGTTTTAGATTTTAAATGCCTAATGTGAAAATTTGACTTGTAACTCTTTGTCTTAGTTAATTAAAATTAATTTTAAATGTTTACATGTCTGTGTCTCAAAGTGATTTTTTTAAAAATTAAGATAAATGCGTATATCTCAGAATGTAGTTATTTGACCCTTGTCACATAGACACAGTGTACTTCTCTCAGTCACTGGGAAAGTGGCTGTGCTGTCTGTCAGACCTTTGCTGTTTGTCCTCACTTTGACATTGTTACAGGAAACTATTAAGTGAATATTTCAGCATCCCTCAGAGGCTTAAACTTGCCATGTACGACCATGACTTTGCCCAGCTATTTGGATTCCACTGTTCAGCAAAGATGAGTGTACAGAGCTGCAGAGGAAGATAGAAGCCCTGGAATGCATCTGGCCATTAACGCAGCATTTTATACAGGGTTGTGGGATTGTTAGGAGTTCCTACCCAAAGGTAAATAGAATCAGTGAGAACTACTGGAAAGCTGTTTTGAAAAATTGCTCATTCTTGTGTAGGTAGTCTCTAGTTGTTTAACACCAGAGGATTGCATTATGTGAATTTGTTTGCAGGTTTGAGCTGCTTGTCAGCTTGAGATCAGTAGATGAAGGAGCGCTTGTTGGAGACAAACTGTCAGAGCCTAGTAGAGATAATGTGGAAAAATAATATTCTCTTCCAGAATATCACTGAGCTTTCCGATTTGCCAGACTGAATCTAGTGTTTCTTCTAAAGAAAACCAACAGCTAGGAATAAAAATTGAGTTCTGCCTGACTCCCTGCATTGGAAGATGTTTTGAAAATTGTTCCTTGTTTGGCTTTAGATGTTTGGAATCCTAAGATTATAATTAGAATATTTCAAACATTTTGTAATAATTTGTGTATCTGATATGGGAAGAATATTTTCCAATAAAAATCATATGCACCCTTTGCTATTCAAGCGCATGTAACATTAGTTTCATGCATAAGTTTTGAAAGAATAGTTTAATATAAATAACAGCTCAAACATAAATATCTAAATAGCCTACTTGAGTGTGTAGGGGTTTTTTTGTTTTGGAGTTTGGGATTTTTTTAAATTAATGATCTCAGAGAAACTCTTTGGGGAAAGAGATCGCACAAATTGTGGGATTACCTTGTGTGAAGAAAGGTGGCCAGTTAGAAGCAGAGAATGTTGGGAGAGGAGTTTCTGTTAGCTAAGGAAAAACTGATAAGCTATGGCTCAATATTCAGTGAAAACTCAGAATTAGGAAACATTGTGTAAAGCAAATGTGACTGGAATTTTTTATTATGGAGAAAAATCTATTTAACATCAAGTCCAATTAGTTTTTTAGCAACAATTTCATTTGCTGTGACTTTGATTTTCCTGTATCTAAAATTTTGGCACCATATGTTAAACTGTCTTACACAATGCCATTGGTTATCTGGAAATGATAAATCTGCTCATTGATTTCCTAATTTTATTATGTAGACAGTTAATTGTAATCCAAGATTACAGCAAATAAGATGTTAATTTCTAGACAACCTATGTACATTTCCCTCTGAGTGTGATTGTTAAGAGAAGCAAAGAATACAAAGAGAATACCATTTGTGCTATCCTCACAGGAGCTGTCAATAAAAGATGTAATAGGGGATTTAGGAATCTGGAAATGGCCAACTAATTTATGTGAATCTATTTTATTTCAGCTAGAAAGACCAAGCTCTGTTTCGTCTGCACTGCATATTGCAGAGCACAGGCTGTCTATAGAAAACCAGGCGGCTGCATATGGATAGTCCCTTGATATCATTCACTTGCTGTGTAATCTTATTATGCAAAGTTCTAATCTTCAACTAGAATGAATGCCTCTGGGTCAGAATATAGTCATATCAGGGTTTTTGAGGTCATGTTTTGTGATCCTTAGCTTATTCTTCTAAGTAGGGCTGGGATTTAAAGAGTATTCCCCAGACACTAGCAGAGATAGACGGCAAAACCTGCTGCCTTTTTGGAAGACAAGACCAACATGAGGTCCCTGGTAGGATTAAACTTGATTTGTAGCTGTAGGATTTTTTAACAGATGTATTATTGGACAGGGAATAGGGGGCCACCAGCACAGCGAAATTGGATCACGATTGGCATTCTCAGGGAGTCCGCTGGCTGCTAAAACAGCAGCTGCATGTGGATTTGACTTCTTTCAGGTGAAGCGACTTCCAGTCATTTGGAAAGGATGGGATGAAAAGGAACCTTGGTGATAATTTTGATGTCTGCAAGATTTAGTACCAATGTAATGGGATTATCGGTAACACCTTCACTGCAGAAAAAGCCACCTGGCGCTATAACTGGCAGCAACTGAGAACTAATCCTTTCCCATCTCTTGGATGTCATTCATGAGGCTCAAAGTGATTTCCACCCTGCTAGCTGTGATTAATTTTATAAACAAACAAACAACAAAAAAAAAAAATCAAATGATGAAGGCATAGGCTATGTAAGGAAAAAGAACAGAAGATCATAGTAATTACATTTTGCATTTTATTTGCTGCAGGGGATAAACTATACAGTTCTTGTAAGATAACCAAATTGTATTCTACGTGATAAATATGGATGTATAACCTTTTGTAATCAATATCTGTGTTTGGTATAAAAACAACGTCTATTTCATTATAAAATTTTCAGGTACCTACTATATGATAGTAAGTAGTACCTGGAAGTAATTACAATGGGTTTTATGCCGTTAGTTCTGTGATAAGGATGTTTATACAACAGATCCATTAAGTTTTGAAGGGGCCTGTGACTTAAATAATTTGTTTTATTGTGCTTAATGGTGGAGTTGCCTGCTGACAGCACTTTGTATTAAAATTAATTGTGTGATGTGGAAAAACGTTCAGCTGTTTACTTTCCTGTGATCAACAACATGGCATTGTTTTTAAAATGTACAGATAAATAGTTGTCTGAGGAAACAATTATATTTTACTGATACTAGATAATTGTGAGATAAATATTCTGTAGGTTTTTTTTAATAACCTGGAGTTGGTCAAAAACCTAGGTTTTTGACTGGACCTAGTCTTACTACAACCATTCGCTTATTAACTAGAAGTTGTTACTTAAAACTACAGGGAAACTTTCAGGATTGTAGTTTTCTGCCGAATGAATATTAAATGTCTAAAGATAGACCTTAATGTTAAAAACAATACTCCCAATCCTCTGAAATTACCTTGCTAAATTCAAATTGTGTATAACCTAGGTTCTATATATATGCCGTAATTTGAATTTAACTTTCTTGAGTAGTAATAAAAAGCTTTATATAAGAGCTAAGAATTTTTTTCTTTATTATCATGAACATCTGATGACCCTGAGCATTTTAAAAAATGCCATTGTGCCACATTTATAAACTGAGACTGGTGAAATCCATGTCTCAGGGGTTAAGAATTTATTTCAAGAGAACTGGGAACAAAATTTGAGATGTCTTCACTCTTGTTCTATACCATGACAGCTCTAGCAATAGGTAAAACTCATTCTGAGCCCTATATTTCCTTGAACAATTTACAAATCCTTCCTAATTCGGAGTTATTCAGAGAGACATCAGGGAGAAATATATGTGTTCACTGTATTTCTTGGGAAGTACATGTGATCCGAAGTACATGTGATCCGGAGTCCAACAGGAAATCATTTGCAATCAGTTTGAAACTTATTTTCAGAGACTTATAGCAGTTGTTTCTAGTTTCATTATAAAAAATTATTCTAGTTACAGTTATCAGGTGTTGGCATAAGAGGTTTACATTTTCTCTTAATGACTCTGTCACTAACCATTCCATTTGGCGCAATCAGCAGTATCTGCCTACTCTGGTCAATGTAACGCAATGTTTATACAATTCCTTTTTACCTGTAATATCCACAGGTGCCTGAATTCTGTACTCTCGTAATATAGTAATATAACATTTCTGAATAGTATGGATCTGAAATACAGGATGGTTGTGCAGTTTTTTTCTGTCTGAGAAGCAATGTGAGGCTGCCTTTCTAGCAGGTGCTGTTAAGAAGTATTGATGTTGTACTTCTCTCAAAAGATAGTTGTAGTCATTAATTCACACTAGCTGTGCGACTCTAATCGATCTGCTGTCACTCTGTCTTCCTTTTATCACCTGTAACACATTTCTGGGCTCATGGTGTTTCTGGCCCTGAGAGTAAGGGGTTGGTCCAAGCTTTTCATAGTGTACTGGGTTGAGAAAACCACTTTTCTGGCTCTCCAGAATAGATTCTGCTGAAAGTGCTTGCAGCTTGCAGTGAAGCTGTTTAAATTTCTGCAGGGTGTGCTGGGTACTGCACATGCTAATGAAACAATTCAAGACTTTTCTGTTTTCTGTTGTATTTTGGTTCATTACTGTGAAACTCATTAACTAATATTAAGGAGGATGAATCACAGATTGGTTTAAGTGGATTTATTCTGGAGATAATTTGTGTAATAAAAAAAAAGAACAAGTACATCTTTTTTGGAACAAGGAGATGAGCTTGGTAGAGAACAATTTCCCCTAGAATGGCCATCCTTTTTTCTTATGGAAATAAACACAAAGAACAAAAAACACTTTTGGCTGTATTCAGGCAAAATTCCCAATAGCTTCTAGAGACAGTTGTGCAAGTAAAGCTACGTGCTTTTGAATTCCTGCATTTAAATAGCAAAACATCATGATATATAGAAGGAGAGGTCTTTACTTCATTATTAAGTTGGGCATATTGTACAAGCAGCCTTTTTTTAAAAAAAAAAACCTTACTGCATTTGTTTAGCAAGCGATATTGACCCATCTTAGTAAATGAGGGAAGTCTTGCTGTGGTTTTAATTCATGATAAAGCTGAGACTGAGTTTAAGGGAGACAGGCATCTTGCAGAACGTAACACTTGCTTCGGTTACTTCAGTGTGTGTGTTTCCTACTTCCTTAAATAGAAATATTCTTAAAAATTGGGGTAAGGAAACATTTCAGTTAGATTAGCATTGCAGGAATTACATCTAATCATCAGAGTTTGATTTAAATATTTGGGGGAGAGATTCAGAAAACGTTTACGGTCTTAAGTGCTGCAGAACTTATGCCACAGTACTGTGGCTGAGAATAGAAAGACCAAATGCCTTATTTTTATATGCAAGTGTTTTAGTAATGAAAGTCTAGTCAAAGGAAAGCTCTGCAAAACCTTCAGAATTCCTAACAACACCTGTAGCCTTTTTCTAGCATAGTCTGTCTTAGGCAAGCCATTCAGGACTCTATTATTCTTAATTTTGTCTAGTTCTTCAAGCCTTTTTTCATTTGATTGATTGTCAGGTCGCTTTTAAAGTTTTGGTTGACTACTTGATTACTTCAGTTTTCTGTGAATGTAATTTCAGTTGTGAAATACCCTCAAATTGCTTCAAATCACTGCTGTTGAGCGTTCGGTTTTAAATACTAGTGCTTGAAGAAAACAGTGATCTCTAAGTTGAACTGTCTTCTCACGATTAGAACAACTCTATCAAGTGTGATGGATTAAATAACTGGATCTGAATTAGAATACGTGGTCCAGTCAGGATGTCAAAGCCTGCATTTAAAGGTGTGGTTGCAGCTTTCCAGGTTCCATTCAGCCAAACCTAGTGGAGGGGAGGGTGTTCTCATACCTATTGCAGCTATTGGGGCACACAGCAGGTAAGCCTGGCTGCCCTCTGGAGTAAATGAAGCCCAGCTGAGTCAGCAGAGAGCACTGACACCATTCTCTCCCATTAATTTCTCTAGTTTGGAAAACATTTTGTTTCAGCTCTTACTCAACCAAATCTTCATCATAAGCTGGTGAGGGGGTCCGTTGTCTGTACACGTGGAAGGGTCTGCATAGTCAATCAAAAACTTCTTGATGGCATTTGAGTTTAAACTATATTCATCTCTTCAGATATGTCTGATTATTTGTTGGGCTTATTCACTGGTTGTTTTATTTATTTATTTTAAATACTGGCCATCGTTTCGTTAGATACAAAAGATAGCTTTGTAAATGTCAGGTTGGTTGTTATCAAATGAATGATACTCTTCTGTTTTGCTGTAGACTAGAACCAGCTGAACGGCGTAACACTGTACCATGCTTCGCAATGGCCTAGGAAAAACCTTTCGATTTCTTGGCTATACTGTGCAATATGGCTGCATAGCGCATTGTGCCTTTGAGTACCTTGGAGGAATTGTTGTGGTAACTTTTCATTTTCATGACATTTAAAAGAAAATAAAACTATAATACTGAAATTGTTATATGTGATAATGCCAATAATTCAAGTATCTTCATTTTTTTAAAAAGCCTTTTCAAAGTGTGTTTAGTAAATGCATATTTTTTGGAGGCAGGTCTATCCTTTATGAAAGTTATTTCTACGTTAGCTATTCTATTTTTTGCCATGTTACTGATGAGGCGTCACTAAAGCAAATGGGAACCTGTGATTAAGCATTTTGTAGAGAGTAAGTTTTTTTCAGCAAGACTGGGGTCACTAATAATGCCACAGGAAATGCTCGTTTCCAACTCTGGGCAGGTTTCTGGATGTTACATGCTGCCTCCTCCCCAGGTTCTAAACCTAGCAGATACTGCTGCTGGATGTAGTGGATTTTGGCTGGGAGCTGCTCTTGCAGCTTCTGTGTTGCTTCTCTTGCAGAGGCTGAAGAAAGGGGTAAGCTGGCAGAGCTCTGAGTGCTGCTTCAAATAATTTCCTGCAGATTTAGCGCTGAAATGAATGTGCTGGGGCTTGTAGCAGCTCACACAGTTCAGGACCGATTCTGAGCAAATACGGAGCTATAATAGGGTTCGAGGCGCTCTGGAGTCTGTCCTCACCTTTTAATTGTATCAGATGCATTTTGGAGGAGCTCACTTTTTCAGTTTTTCTTTACATTACATCTTTTTTAATGTATTAGCAAATAATTTGAATATTAATGTATTTTAGATAAAAGTAATTGGAAATAGTAATTTTTTTCTCATTTATTTTTAATTTGCAGTGTTCTGGACCTTCAATGGAACCAACCATTCAAAATTCTGATATTGTCTTTTCGGAGAACCTTAGCCGCCACTTTTATTGCATTCGAAAGTACGCTCCTTTGTTGGGACTAGATTTTACATTCTGTTTGCCGGAGCTTGTCAGAAACCACATTCCATCTGTCCTTTAGTTTTCGTATATTCTTACACTTCTAAATTGTAATTTTTCATAGATCTCCTCTCATTATGTCTCATGGAAGTTAAAGTAATCAGCACATACAGCCCATCAAACAACTTGTCAGAATTCGTTGAGGATATAGTCTATGTCACTTTTACAGCTTTGTCCGAAAAATGGAAAAATTCCCATTTTTTTTTTTCCTAAAGCAGTTCTGTTGTGTGAACTTCTCTCTAAGCATTTTGTTTTACTTGCAGACCAAGCTGTAGGTATTGCTGTGCTCAGGTTATTAGGAAAGTGACCAAAGGGTATAAGAATCGTTTATTAAATATCATTTTATTACTGTCTTGTAGAGCACAGTAGGCTCAAGGCTCTTGCCTGTTTTGTTGTGGCCTATGTCACTGTACAATCTGATGTGTATTAATCAGGAGGCAAAAGTAATATAGCAAACTCAGATTAGCCGTTTGAAGTTTCACTGGAAGAATAACATTTGGACAGTAATATTTAGGAACACAGAATCTGTTCTGTTCCATATGTCTGTAGCAACAAGACCAAGTTAAATGGTATCCATTTAATTGGCAATTAAAATGTAGTCTTAGCTGTTTTATAAATGGTCTAGATAACAAAGAATCTCTCCAAATGTACTCAAGAAATGTGTGTAAAATTATACTCTGAGTAAAACTGAAGAAACCAAAATTGTAGACAAGAATTTTCAGCAGAAGGAAGTATTTTTAATGTACATTAATATTTTTGAAGTATACACATTGATGTATGTGTATTCAGCCAAATGGTTTGTATTTAGAGTTCTTCTGTTTGTTTTTGTTTCTATTTTTTTCCTCTCAGAGGAGATATTGTAATTGTGAAAAGCCCAAATGACCCCAAATCAAATATCTGTAAAAGAGTAATTGGCTTGGAAGGGGATAAAGTCTGCACAAGCAACCCTTCAGATTTCCTTAAGAATCACAGCTATGTAAGTATTAGAGTTTCTTGCTTTGTAAATTAATGATTACTTAAGTTGGCCTGGTAGTCTGTATGGGATTTGCAATATTTGAGTATCATCATAAACCATAAAGTATGATGTTCATAAATTATTCTTTATTCTTGTATATGTGCAGTAAAATGTTGTAATTTGTAAACTCTGTTTATGGCAAGCTGTCTTTCTCAGTGTCTTTTGTCTCTGTAGGAAATGTAGGCAGGTGATATTTTTGCTCTGCCCTTTGCTTAGCAGTCTTCTGGCGAAGAAGACCCCTCACATTCTCTGTATAAAGTGCAATACAGATGGCAGACCCAAGGGCTTGGGTCTTAAGGCAAAATTGTTTCTGTATTTTAAACACAAAGAAGTGAAAATTTTGTGTCTGCAACAGCTTTGAGGATTTGGCTTTCAAAACTATGCTTTAGTATAATTTTGTATTTCTATATTTCAGTGTAACAGTCTTTTAATTTTTCTGAGTATGGTTTGAAAAATAGTAATTTTCCTAACTTCTCCAAAAAGTCAGGTAATGATGAAGTAAAAAGGAGAAAATATTCTTACTGCTCACTTGTCCTTGTGCGCACAGACTTAACAGAAGTTTGGAAAGATTTCTGACAAAATGTTTTCAGCAACTTCTTTTGAGGTTATCACTGGAAAAATAATCAGAAGTCATGATCACAGAAAATGTGGTTTTTTTTTCCCAAAAGCATGTTTGACCATTACCTTTGTTCAGCACCTTGTGGAGACAACATGTTTTGCACAAGTGTTTTGAATCTTAAAGATATTCTGTTGCCTTTTCGTATTTACGTCACCCTCACAATTCCCATAGGAATAAGATTGTATATCTGGCCCATAGCTAAAGTCCTTTGCTGTGAAGGTAGAGCATTTTATGGAACACTCCTTGCAGCCAGCTACAGTTTGTGGTAGATAAATCCTTTAAGAGTTTAGCTGCCATAAAGACAGCCAACTTCACCAGGATGCCTTCACATACCATTGCTTCATTTGTATTAAGCAGCTGAAATGGAGTCTGTCCTTAGTAAAATTAGTGGCAAAATTCTTGTCAACATTGTTTGACCAAGGGGAAAAAAGACAACTGACACCCTCCCACAAAATCCTCACCTTTCTTACCAGGATGAAGGAATGTTTTAGCTTCTATGGGAGTAGTAATTTTGGGGGAAATATAAATTGCCCAGAGCAGAACAACCTTACCTGGAAACCTGAATTCAGTGTGCACTGATGGAAAACGCAAACGGAGCTTCTCTGAGCATCTTGTTCTTCGCTTGAGTCTTGAAAAGGGAAGTTCAGGAAAGGTTTGTACTTACCAGGATGGAAACCCTGAGGTGATCAAATGAATATCCAGCAGAGCAATTTCTGCTCTAGGTGTAAGATTTCTTGTCATCAATTTTAATATGAAACATAAGGAGAATGAGAGGATGAGGAATGCAGAGTCCATTTCCTGTTTCCCTGTGTATGTTTTTCGTAAAGGCTAATGTATGGAAATACAGCAAAGTGAGGTGCAGGCTTTCTCAGTTCTTGCATAATAACTTGTATCTAGGGGCAGAAATGACCTAAAAGGAAATGCTCTCATTTGTTAGTGCCTATCTGTTTTCCTCCTATCTTTAGTGGTCGTTGAAGAGGTAGCTCTTTCCATCTGTTCAGGAGACACTTCCTTTACAGAGAGTATACTCTCAACACAGATATCTGCTCTTCACGCTCATAACTACCCTGGATTATTCACCAAGTAAATTGTTCTTGTTGGGGAGGGAAAAAAGTGATATGTATCTGTGTTTAGGTAATTGTCTAATAAGATTGTCTGTTTTAGTGAATCACTGTGCTATGCACTTTTCCTCTTAATTCAAACACAAAATTCTTCAAATCCTATAGCAGCAGCAGATGTACAGAGAACTGGCTA
The DNA here is from genome assembly GCA_003697955.1 of Calidris pygmaea. Lineage (NCBI taxonomy): Eukaryota > Metazoa > Chordata > Aves > Charadriiformes > Scolopacidae > Calidris > Calidris pygmaea. Next base: position 1,267,012 of record QJSC01027592.1, on the reverse strand, counting down.
GTTGTTTTGGTGATACCGCCTTGAGAAGAATTAACCTGAGTTGGGTTTTTAAAAAAAGATTGTTGAAACTGAGGAAAGGCCTTGGCTAGGATCCCAAATGTCCAGAAGTGCTGCCTGGGGCATCTAGCTGCCAGAGAAAGGTACAATTGCAGGCACTCTTTAAGTGAGCAAAGCTGAGAAATTGTCATCAGTTTTGTTGTTTATATCAGGCTGCTAATTGCTTTTTAAAAAATGAGAAATCTCCGAGTGGTACTTGAATGTGGTGACTCCAAAGGCTGTAGGGTCAGAGGATTACTTGTGTTAATTACAGTGAACTGCTCAGCTTTCCTTGGCTAACTTGTCTCCTGGTTTGGGGAGTGACAGCGAATAGCTGCTGTCACATTTGCAAACGTATTACAGTGCAGTAAATGCAAAATATCAGGTGCCAGAAATAGTATTGAATTAGGTATTTGAACCTCTGCTTCATTCTTGGCTGGTGTTTGCCAGCTAATGGTTAGGTATTTAGAGTTAGCCAGTTCCTGGAGATGTCAGATTAATGGCAGTACGACCTACCTAAAGCAGCTCAGGGTGAAACCACCTCTAAGCAGCTGCTTCTCTTGTCACCCTGAGGGTCACCGAGAATCCTTATAGTCATGTTAGGAATTACGCTTAGTCTGGATTGATTGGGTCAGTGTTAGTGATGGCGTATTTTACAGATTTCAAGCTAGGGATTTTTGTGCTTAGAAGCACTCTCCTACATGGATCTTACTGTGAAGCCTAAGAGAATGCTGAAGGCACGTCCCGCTTCCAATCCTGTTTCATTCATGAATATACTTCTCAGGATGGTTTATATATATCTATAGACAGGAGATTGCAGAACTCTGTTTACAATTTGCTCTGTAAAATTACACAGATACTTTATTGCTGCAAACAACCAAGTGGATACCTGTAGATTAAAAAAACAAACCAAAGCAACAAGCCTTGCAAGCTATAATAAAAATGAAAATTAAATCATACATAAGCTGAATAAGTTTTTCTGAAAAGAGATATTTCAATTGACTGGAAATGCGGTATAGCAGCGGCAGTTATGTGAAAGTCTTTATAGTGGTATAAAAATACCTTTGCTGTATACTTAGTTGAAGTAATACATCCTATGAGAAAAAAAGTATTTTTGTCAGAGTGCATGAAGTGTAAGGTTTTAGCAAAAAACTGTCTTTGATGGAGTCATTGTTATAAGCTGATGGAAACTAATCCCACATATCCAATTGATTGCTATAGATTAAGCACGTGCTTAAATTAAAATTTAAGTGCAGTAGGAATGTCTTTAATTTGGACCCTTTATGGTACGTGATGCTTTATACACTAGAGGTTGGAGCTTATCTGCAGAATAATAACACGGGGAATCTTCCTATTTCAGTGAAAAGGATAATGAAAGACCTTTTTTAAGTAAACTGCTGTCGTATTATAAAGTAAAGAAAATGTATTCCTTTCATTGCCTTTTGTCCCCGGTTTGAGGTAAAGCAGAATATTTGGTGTGGAATAGGAGCATTAGGCTGGCAGTTTTGCTGGGTATTTTTTGTTTGCTTTGTGCTCAGTGATGGTTTTTATATGTATAAGCAAGTGTATTTACTGTAATAAACCTTTAAGAATGCATAATATATTTTTACTGTATCAGAAGCGATGTGGTACGAACCCAAAAGTTAAGAAGGGCAACAAATAATTTTTAGCAATGTGGTACTCAGACCTACTTTCAATTATTAAAAAGTATCGTTACTGATTTATTCATTTAACTATATGATCTAAATACTGAGGGTTAATAAGGAAATTACTGAATCACAGTAAAGCCCTGAAATGACCTTTAAAAAAAAACACCTGAAAGATAATTTTCATATTCAGGTTTTTATTTCCTGTTTTTAAAAGTCTTAATACAGATCCAGGTTTATAATTCAGATTGAGTATTCTATTGTTATATTTGAATTTGTTTTAATGCCATTTACTTTAGCTTTAATTTCTTTAGTACCATATGTTCTTGTGCTGCAGCTCCTGTTTACAAATTGAAAAAGTGAGGGGTAAGTCATCAGATTAAAACAGCTTGTATGTCATAAACCACCAATATGCTAAGCTTTTGTGTCACTTAAACAAAAGTAGTACCTAATAATGTCACTTAATACAGCTAAAGTCTGTAAATAAGGAACTGCCTTTTGCAAGTCATAGTGATAAAAAGCTGAGATACAAATCCATATCTCAGCAACACTCTGCTGGTAATCAATCACAACACACCACTAATGCTGTGAGACTAGCTGATGGGGGGGAAGTGTGTTTACCTTGTGCTAAAATGAGGTTCATTGCGGAGATGGCATCCCTTCATCCTGTGGTTAACTCTAGAGCTAACATAATTCCGAAGATAATGCATCTTGCTGTGTTTGCGGACCAGAGAAGTGGTCTTACGCAGCACTATTAACTCTTAAACAGTCCTTGTCCAACGCAGTAAGAATATTATGTGGGTACTAAGAATAACGTAATGTTAATGCAAACATAACAATACCTAAATTACGAGACAGATTTTGGACGCACAAGGTAAGACACTGAAGAATGGCTTTATATTTCAGAGCGCTCAATACTATTGCATAGTCTCTTTAAAATATCCTAAATAGCAATTAAAATTAAAGTTCTCAAAACACTAGTTCTTTTTCCTTTTTCCTTAGTATCTTAAAAGCTAGTTTACACTCATGGTTTAGTATTTCAGTAATCTAAGTTTTAATAGTTGCTGGTCAGGAGAAAGGAAATATCCTACTCTTTCTTCTTCTCCTTAGCTCTAGTGTTCCAAAGGATTGAGAGAAAGTTACGCCATAGTTTTAAGCAGCAGCTGTGCTAAATACCTGGTGGGAAAGGAGAACTGGTTTGGTGCATTTGTTCAGTTTGCAGATGCCTCTACATCCCAGTACAGAATGTTCATGACAAGAGCTAATCTTGAACCTTCTAGGAAATAATTTTAAATCGAAATTCTTATTTGTCAAAAGTAAATTATTCAAGGGAAAAGAAATACAAAGAATTTTATCAATCTACTCCCCAGTATTTCCAGTGTTCCTTCTGCTCGAGTCTTTTTACCTTTGTAGTTTTGATTTTGATATTTCAAGAACATTCGAGTGGCATCACTTGTGACACGAGTACTGGTACCGTTCCCCAGAGCTTATCCTCATGTCTGAGAGGCCAGGGGGGTGGGTGGCCAGGCACGGGCATGCCTGGCCTGTAGCCCAGGCAGGGGCCAGCAGCAAGAGGCCCAGCTTAAACACAGCTCTTGAATGAACTCCCACCGAGGTCTCTGATGTCTCTTTCTCAAACAGCTTTCTTCCCCACAGTCTGAACCAAGAGGAGAGAGCTGAGCTCTATCAGCTGGTCTTGGGTGAAGACCAGCTACACCGGGGTGCAGGACAGCACTGCCCAGGTTCTTCCGTTCAGCCAGCTCACTCCTGAAGGAGAACCATAGAGATATCTCCTCGCTGATTTGAGGAAAAGTAGTTTCAACATCACTCATTTCTGAATGTATAGGTGCTTTTCCTCTGGGGAATATGGTCTTGGCTGTACTGGTCAGATCAGGTTGAACCTTCAAGATTTTATGATTCCATTATTCCTCTGCTCCAAGTTAAGTAATAACTTCCAGGAAGCTGCTCAGGATGAGGAAACCAACTATTCAAGGACTCACTGAAGATTGTGAGCACAAGTTTTAGACTGCCTATATCAGCTTACTGTCCTATTTCATTTTTTTTCCTCCTCTCTACCTACTAACTAGGGCCTTCTGACTATCTTAAGTGATGAGATGATGCAGAGTTGAGGCCTCAGATTGATTAGCAGAGATTCAGAGACTCCTGATGGAGCTTGCAGAAGATACTATTAAGATTCCTTACCCCTGCTCAGAGTATTTATTGGCCGTTGTTGCTACCAGGCTTATTAGCTGGATCACTCAGCGCAGGTATGTCTTTTTCCAGGGCATACCAGTGATGATAAAGGGTTTTGTCTCTTAACCAGTAAGTTCCAGTTGGGATTTAAACCCGCAGGTTTTTTATTCTCAAACCTGTATTTTAGGGTGACCCTGTTACACGATCTGTTTCTGGAGAAGAAAAGAATCAAATCCTTCTTAATGATTGTTGTGAGAAAAGTCTGTGCAAGCTGCTAAGTAATCCTTGCTGGATTTGAAACCAGTACTTACTTCCATCTTCTATAAATGAAGAAAGCTAATAATAGTCTGGACTGATGAATCACAGAAATATTCTGAATTTTTTTCAGGAGTTCCTAAATGTAGCTAGGGGATTTGTTGTTGAAAGTTTTGGCCGATGAACATCTATAAAATACAAAAATTTCAAAACTGTAGTAGATTATGAAGCTTAGATAATTTTTCACTCTTTAAACCAAAGTGATTTTGTTTTCAAAAGAGAACCATTGTTTTAATGCAAATAGAGGCTGTAAAAAGCGTTTGTAAAATCTGGGCATTATTGTTCACAACAGTAATATTTGTTCATAGTTTTTGTTAATCAATTTTAATCTTAGCTGGTAGTATTTTTAGAAAAGGAATGATGGCTAATATTTTAAATTGAGAATTGCAGCAAAAGATTTAAAAAATTGGATATACAGCTTTTCAGGCTGATTCGGATCAGCATATTGAACAATATGCTCTGGATCTGAATATTAAATGAGAATATTTATAGAAATGGAGTAAACAGTGCGTGCAAGTGTTGGAATTACTATTTAACACAGTTAGAAACTCTTGCAACATCCAAAAAGTGATACTGAGAGAGCGCATATCTTTTTGCCATTTGACTGGCATAGTTATTTCTGATGTGAAAATTCTGTGACCTTTCCCATAAAGTGTTGAGCGTGGTGATGGAACCTTGGAAGTTCCAAGTAAGTAAGTTCAGGAACAGCATTAGCTGCAATACAGAAAGTTTAGAAGGAGCACCAATGGTTAAAAATCCAAACATTGAAATAACCAATGAATGCTTTGACATGTGACTGTAACAGCTTCCCCAAATTTTTATTGAAGAGCAACACTCAAGTGCTGTACTTGGACAGTGGAGAAAAACAAGTCCTACAAACTCAAATCTACGTTAATGTATCTTGGTTTCCTTGTAGTGTACGAGTTAACTACCATTGAAGGTTATATGATTTTAATATTGGTTAATAATATCAAAATGTAAAGATAGACAAGTCTTCACATCTTACCTTTCAATAAATTTTCTATTAAAACAACCAATGACTTTAGAGAGAGAATGAATTCATAATATAAATATTTCACCACAGTGAATTTAACTTCTGTATAAAACCCTGTGATCCATTATTATCTTTTCTTATAGTAATGTGGACCAAGGTCATAATGTATTCTTTTTAATATGGGTATTTAAACAAACTGGGCCAAGTACATTATGCCTTATTCATAAGCAGCTTAAACTGTTCAATAAGTAAAGGGAAGATGCTAAACTGTTTGGAAGTACCTATGAATTTAAGGTAAATTCATTCTGCTATATTAAGAAGTATTAAATTCCAGGTAATTCAGATTTTTAGTGATACTTAGAAGATGCTGATTTAAGATCTGCTGTACTGTTAAGTTCCCATGTGGTTGCTACCATTTCATGGCTTTTTCCACCACAAACCAGGAAACGTAAAGGCTTACGCTGATTTTGAAAATACTGAGCTAATTAATGCATTTGGGTTTTATACCTATGCCAACCTTAATATGAACAACATTTATGATAAGCCTACAGAAACTGAATCATTAAAAAAGAGTATCTGTTAAGCATTACTCACTCCTGGTTCAGAATTAATAAATAAAGGATTAAGGAATAGTTATGTGAGACTTTAAGTACAGAGTGATAAAACAAACTCCCGCATTTCTATGGTGTATATTTTATCCTAACTAGATGCAATTTACTTAAATAAGGCAATTTAATCAGTATTTAGTAAATTTGTCATTTGATATTGTAGATTCTTTCATCATATTTCACTTTAATCAAGAAAGGTAACACCTGTGGTTTATTCACAAAAGCTTCTTTTGTTAAATGAACACCCGCAGGCCATGAAGCAATTACATTTGTTGCTTGTACCAAAGTAGGAGGCACTTAAATAGACCTTAGTAGGGATAGATGAGAACTTGCAGACTTTATTCTTTTGTCCAGCACCGAGATTAGTTCTTATCATAGCTCACGGAGGAAGCCTCTGAACTGAAAAGAAAAGATGGGAATGTTTTAAAGTTCTTCTTAAGTTTGAAACTTTGATATTGCTGGGGGTGATGTGAATACCGGTGACCTTATGAAAGTTCAAACTTCATCTACTCCCAGCTGATTGTACACGCTGATGTTCTTTGACAAACAGACTGCTTGGAATTCCGGAAGGAGAGATTGCAAGAGATTCTTGTTTATAATTCTCCACTTACTTATTAAAAATAAATTTCTCCATCTTTAATACCTCCACCCCCCCCACATCCCCTGAAATCACAAACCAAAAAAAACACCCCACCAAAACAAAAAACCCCACCCCAAGCCACAAAAGCCTATTTTCATCCTGTTGCTTTTGGGGGTATATTTGAGGCAGATGATTGAATCTGTTCTATTGGTTTTCTAGTATGCCAGTTGATGCAGTGCAGGCATCTCACCTCTTGAAGTCAGTGCGATTAATCAAAGTTTGGCATCATGTAAAAAGACCAAAAGAACGTAATTCTTTGTTGATTCCTTCTCCTCCCATTAATGTAAATGAATGTTTTATGCTAGTAAGTATACATCAAATACCTGACCTGTACTTCAGTTTTGCCACTTTAACTATACCACTAAGTAAATGACAGCAGCCCTGCGAATTTACCTGGTTTGTCACAGGTAAAGGTGCTATTTATCTGAGCTGAAATAGAATAAGCTACTGCTACAAGCTGAGTTGTTTTAAATGATAATCTTGCTCTTCTGGTCTGTCTGCTCCTGCAGTGGAGCCCCCAGAGCCTCGGAAGGGAGAAGGGTAAGAGTCATGTGTCTGATCTGTGTCCTGCATTCTCATGCATACAAGCTGCACCTCAGATAACCTGTCCTGCCTGAGAACTGCTGTTCCACGGAAATAAATCTTCAGCTTAATCTGCACAAAAGCAGAGGCAGAAGGGTTGCTGAGGCAAAGAGAGTAGTCTGCGGACCATCAGAGGCAGCGTGTTTTCACATGAACCTGCCCTGCTGTGGAACTGCTGGTTTGGCATGTGACCCACTAGTGACTTCTGTGAAAATTCAGCAGTTGGGCTGGTGAGACGTTCACACGTGAGTGTTAGTCTGTATGTAGGGGAGAGTGGAAATGCTGCCCAGCCTGACTTAAATGCTTTTGGCACTCTTGTCAGTATTTTTTGTGTGCACAATCTTGCTGTGTAGTAATGGCAGCTGATTTCAGTTGTACTTCTAGGATACAATTAACTTTGTCTAAGAGATCCATGGTCCCTGGCCTCTAGATACCAAAATACAACGTTGTGAAATGTCAAGCGAGCGGCTTTCCCATTGCCTTGGGATTTTTGGCAGTAGCAGCCTATCTGTATGCAATTAATATATTATTACTACAAATACAGGTTTTTAGTACTTATTTTTTTTCTTTCGTTAAAAATGTATCTTATTCCCAGCTACTGTCCCTGCATAGCCTTGAGTCGTTTCAGATCAGGTCCTGGTTCTGCAAAGGTTGATGCTCAAAGTTAACTTTATTCAATATGTGAGCAATCCCCCTGAAATCAGTGCTGTGGTCTAGAAATAGCTTGGTGCATCAACCCTTGAAGGATTCTGGCTTTAGCCTTTATTTCAAAGGGGTGTAAGCAACATCATTTTTTTAAAATTAATGATTATGGCCTGTCACTTGTATTTGGTTTTACATTTTCAGGTAATTCATGCAATTTTTATTGCTTGTCTTAATTCTAGGTTGTAGTGAAGTGCCTAGATGATGGACAGGCACCATACAAAGGTATTACACTGTATCATCTCTACATGAATCACGCTTTGTGACAGTACTCATAAGAACAAATTTAGAGGTGTAGGGTCCTGTCATACCTTCTGTAGAGAACTACGAAAGTTACCCCAAGTGGTGAATTTCACGATACAGGAATATACTTCCTTGCAAATGTTCTATCTGGAATGCAAACTATGAACATCTTGTCTAGACAAGTAATTATTAGTGGTATTAGAAGTAGTAAGTGATACACCACAGCGGGCAAAAGCACTTTATTTTATTTTTATAGTTCAGGAGCATGGAAGAAAGACGGGAAGGTCTAGAACTGTTGGGATACACCTGTGTTATGAGTGGGTCCTTACTGCACATAGTAAGAGATGAGCTTCACGTTCTGCCTGTGAAGCAGGGAAATACGAGGCAGCGCGGGAAGCAGTGAAGTGGAAGGGGAGCTGGTAGCGTCCCTGTGTGCGAAACAGTAGCACATTGCAAGAAGTGATGCCTTTTCAGAAATGTGAAATGTTAATATGGGTTTGCTTTTTTATTTCATTTTAAAAAATCTACCTTTCATAGTAATTCCTGATTCTCCTTTTTGTGTATTTGCTGAGACAGTCTTTCAAAATGATGGTAGTTTGGTGTGTGATTTGTTACGCTGGTAGATGCTGGCCAGGAAAGTTTGCATCAGAAAGGTGAGAACGCTGCTTTGCATTGTAATATGCACCTGAAAAATAAACTCCTGTAAGATGTGAATGCTTTAGGTGAGATGAACATCCAACCAAACTGACAGTTGCTGGTGGACATACTAAATAGGCTGTATTCCACAGAGTTTTTAAGGAAAATAGGACTGTCAGTACATTCTCAAACAGAGACCTATCAAAACTTTATGTCTACATGTGGTGAGATGTATATTCCACACAGGTCATTTGACTCTAGATAGAATTTTTTTAAACAAAATTATTTATTTTGACTTCTGGTTGGTTGGTTATTTTCTTTGCAAAGCTGCTTGGGTAGAAGGAGGGCCAAAGACATCTAGCTGAAAACAACTGGCCTTCCCAGAGACAGCTCCTCCATGCACGTGCCAGCAATCTGATAAGCCTTATCAAATAACAAAGGTGGCAGATGAGCTGAATATGGAATTCCTGTATTGAAGGACTGGGAGAACAAGAACTAAAGGAGTAGCAGATCAGCTCAAAACAAAGGCAGCAGCATTCCTTTATACAGGAGACTGTGGAAGGAGAGAGTATCTCTAGGTTTCAAAAAGGTTTAGACATATTGCTGGTCTACAACTCCACATATAGATTCTAAAATGCCAGACAGGAATGTGTGAAATGCAGATTACCAGAGAAATACAGCGGGGTGGTTGGGAGGACAGGCTCACATACGCTTTCCATGGTAAATACCTCTCTTTGCCACCATCAGAGACAAACTATTGGTTCTTAATGCATAGCTTATACATTTGCCACAGCTCAACAAAGGGACCCTCTGGTAACGGGCAGGTGGGAGCATCACTAAGCAAGAGTCTAAAAGCCTTATTCAGAGACAAGGTTCCCAATAAGTGTTCCTTGGCCAGATACTGTTAACTTCAGCTATTCAGAACAATTACACTTCAGCTGCATTTTCCTCAAATGTTTATCTGGGGGACCTGGTTTTATTCTTAATGGTTACATCCAGACTTTACTACTAGAGTGGTATTTCATTTTGTTTAGTCTATTATCATTGAATATATGTAGACTATTGTATTTATAAGTCTATGTGGCTTATTTCTAAAACATTAACGTTTATACTACTAAAATAAGTTTCTTTTGAAATTGGTGGGGTTTTATTTGTTTCCCTTTTTTTTTTTTTCTCTGAATTGTGGGCATAGTAATGTTTCAAGTACATATTTGATTCTGGAAAAATGTATGTTAACTTAAAGTCCACATTAAATATTATCTAGATTGAGAATATGTTGCTACTTTTAAATTTCCAGCCAATTTACTTGGTAACTTGTAAGATGTTATTTATATCTAAAATGTTTTTATAGAAACATAACAAAATACTGTAGTATATTCCAACAGGAAATCTTAGTTTAAGACTTATAGTAGTAACTTTTTCATATAAGAAAGCTTTATGCTCGTATTTAGGTAATTAATACAGCTATGTTGCTATTTCTCTTTTTGTCATTGAGTCAGTCAGTGAATGCCATGAATCTATGGTATGTAATATAGTTAATGCATAATATATATAGGCAATGAAAGGTCTTTGTCATATAGTATAAGGTCACCATCATTAATTTTCAAATTATAAAAAGGGATTTGCTGTTTTGTGATCATCATTATTGCAATATAATGTGTTGTGGATTCTGCCTGCACATAGAATGAACTGTGATCTTAATTAGAACTTTGACAAGCCCACTCCGATAAAATGATGAGATTATTCGTAATTGATGTCACAATCAATTACCAGTTAGTTCATCATGAATCTACTAACAGGTCTAGCCTTGGTGCTGGCCCCAGGATGTTGATGAGTGTGTGGCTGCCCTGTTCATGCTGTTACTGCGACAGGAGGGCAGATTTTCAGTCAACATCCTAATGACCTCTTTTGAAGTCTATTAAATTAATGACCCTGTCACATTGGTCTAACCTCTTACATCTTCATTTTGGATTTTTTGTTGCAAACCATTGTTTTTTGAGCACATGGTAGAACAGATACTTTGGAGCACTCCTTCTCATCCCTCCAAATCTGGCCCTGTGTCTTACTAGATTCAATAAAAAAAATTAGTTCATTATACAGTCATGAAATACAGAACACAGAAATCAAAATATATTGTAAGGCAAACTGTGATTAATACCATTCTATTCTGGTTTTTTTTCAACATTTCGATCTTGCTTAATCATAGGTGCCTAAAGGACATGTTTGGTTAGAAGGTGATAATCTCAGGAATTCTACAGATTCCAGGTGCTATGGACCTGTTCCTTACGGACTGATAAGAGGACGCATTTGTTTTAAGGTATATATAGTATTTAAAAATAGTTGCATTAATATATTCTTAATGCCTGGGTGTTAAGTATTAAAACTTGCCTCCTCAACTGTCTGGCTGGAGCAAACATAAAGGAAAGCTTTATGGAACTCACCAGCCACTTGCTGTAAAAGGATAATTCAACGGTGGGGTTTTTTTGAGGGAGGACTTGTTTTTTGAGCAGTCATTGCCTCTGAAAACTGAATCAATTATTTTGCAAGCAAATCCATAAATATACACCTGCATGTAGCACGCATGCACCTTACTGTATGGATATACGTTCCCTCCCCATTTGATTCTTGCCTCTGCAAAACAGCAGACAAGGGCAGCTCCAAATGTCACTGTTACTGTAATTTGGGAAGTGCAGTTCCGTAGTTCAAAAAACAAAGATGAAAGAAACCATTATCTTTTTAGGACTTGCATGCGTTCTTTAGACATGTAGTCTGGCCTTGCTGCTTTTTAAACTAAGTCTGAGAAGAAGCCTTGACAGTAAAGTCAAATCTGTGCCACTGTAATTGTCCACCACGTTCTTACTAAAAAAACAAAATGCTTTGAATTAATATTGTATTGTATAAACCTGCATGGTTCCTTCTCCTTCTGCTTCAACAATTCTATAGCTTTATTTCACACTAAATTACTTTTTCATATTATCTGCATTATTAATTTACTCATTTACCAAAAAGAAGAAATTAAGACAATTTCCTCTCCATAAAAAGTTTAATCTTAGAAAAAAGGGAGTATGTATTTATTATAGACTTATGCACCAGCTTTTATGAAGCTAGATTTAAAATGGTGCCATTCAGAACAATAAAAACTGTTCTCCATATATTGCAACACATGCACAAACCCATAATTTAGCACAGCTATAGTACACACACACAGAGGATCAGATCTTTCCAATTTAACAAAGTTTTATATATTTAATTTACAGTTTTTATGAACACAGCTTAGGACTTTTCAAAAAACCTTGCAGCTATTGGCCGTAATCACTAATTGCTTCTCAAACCTCAAATAACATGTCCCCCTCAGCCCCACCACCGAGTTGTGCCTGACCTCTGTTCTTTCTGGGTAGCATTTGCTGCGAGTTCTTCCCTAGTGTTTATCAAGTGCTCTCCGTTCCCTCCCTGTATTGTTTGCCTTGCCATGTACACCAGAGGAAAAAATGCTGATTCGAAATAGGGCTATTTTTATGACCCAAGTTTTAGCTTGGATTATTAACTGCTAAAACAAAATGATGCTAATATGCTGACAGGCCTCTTAATAAGAATGTGGCATTAATAATTCAACTGAAAAAAATATTTCACCAACTGATGTACTAATATAGAAAACCTGCTGTTTACTACTTTAAGGGCACTGTTAGCAAATAATGCGTATGTTAAGAACCTATGTATGTGGACAGCCATAATTATTGCCAGTATTTCTCCACAGCAATAAATTTGTGTCCAGCTTGTACCACAACAAGAAAGATGTTTGAGAGACTTTAATGAAGTGACTGCCAGGACTGAACCCTAAATTTGGCAAGCAGTAAACTCTGTAAAATGAATGGAACTTACACACAGACATTACATACTGAAGTAGCACTTTAGGACTCCAGAATATTGGCTGTTTAAAAAGACAGTATGCAATCACTTGATACTTAATCAAAATAATGATTTAACTAAATTTTATAGCAGTTGTTTTATGATGGTGCATGGGGTAGTGATTATTAACATTTTAATGAGATTTAAGTATATGGTGCCTAACAAAAGCAAAAATGAGTTTATTCTTCAAATGAGTGTTTATAGTTTGGGCTGTTTATGGTAATTCACATTAGAATGCAGTGATCTTGCTATTGTATGTTGCTATTGAACGTTACAGTGAAAGGCAGCAGAATACAGCTAGTCTGCATGGTGGTAGCTAATTAGTAGATCACTGGCCAAGAAGCCTATATATGCTTTTTAATGTGGTGTAGTAGAGTTTTGGCTTCTTTCTCATGAAAAATCTTTTACTTCCATGAGAATGGAAGCTTAAAGAGGATTATGGAGAAGCAGATGTAGCAGTGCCTTTGAATGCCAAGTTACACTTTTAGTAGTAGATGCAAAAGAATCTAATTGGAAGCAATGGATTTCAACAGGAGAGAGCTTGCACCAAGTTTGTTTAGGCAACTTATTCTTGGCAAAACATAAATGTTAATTCTCTCTGTAGCTTATCGGTGACGTTAAGACTTCAGAGTCTCAGTCAATGTTGGTGCACCAGTTTTTAACCTTAATGCAGAAATGATACGTAATTATATTTGCCCCTTTTCCTCCCTTCCAGCATATCAGCTGCTGCTCTGAAAGACAAGTTCATTCCGTAAAAAGGCCACTGAAATCAAAGTAGCTGAAAATTCAGTAAAAGCCTGGGAGTCCCACTTTGGCAGAACTCGTGCTTCATCCTGTCCTAGGCAGGATATCCTCTGCATTCCCTGGACTTAGGCTCCATGCCAAAAATAGACCTGTGGTCTATCTTCAAAAGAGCTAGTTAGCCCCATTTATCCCCCATCCATCAGATCAAATCTATGTAGGCCAAACCAAAGAGGGCAAGGGGAAATAGCTGCTAATTGGACTAGCCAGTTTGAACCAACAAGTCACAGTCAACTTCTGTCATAACTTTAAAAGACTTGGGAATTACTACACACAGTGGCATGTCTTTGTTTCACGGAGAAGGCTTGTTCCATCTTCTTTCCAACCATGAATATTGTTTCTCACGTTCTCTCCTGCACACAGACTGGATAAAACATCATTTTCATTCTGACTCTTACCTCTAAGATTACTGTCTCTAAGAAACTGTCAAAACAATATTTAAAACAAATTTGATTACTTTCACTGAAAGAAAGTCAAGTTGCAATAGGTGTGATTTGAGTTGCCTGAAAAGAGATTTGTGCCGTAGTGAATGGCCTAAGATACTTCCTTCTCTGGGCCTTTACTCAGATCAGCTTAGATTTATAATATGGGATATTCCTGTTCCCTTTTACTCCTATTTGCCTTCAAGGCCAAACAAAGAGTTGACACCCAGCCTGCAGCCAGCACAGGCCCTCTGGAGAGCCTTCAGTGCCGTAGCTTTGCTTCGAACAAAGATCACAAACACCCTTCTGTTATTGGTTCGTATCACTGTGTATTCGTGTGGATCTTTAAATAGCTCACTGGCTAATATGCGTATTATTTCTGTGCATTTCTGTTTATCAGCACATGTTCCTTATGCTCTTCCCTAACTGCTCATCCCCCCAAAAAGACATGTATTTTCTAAGATACTTGCACAAGAGAGCTTTAAGCTTTTTTTACATCCTCAGAACTTGAGGTCCTGGGAATGACTCATCTTCTGTCCTCCAGAGGGCCCAGGCACAGTCCAGCTAATGGCTACTTAGCCCAGAGCCCCAGGGGGCCTGGGAGAGGCAAGTCTAGGGAGTGCCTGGCAGCGCACGCTGGAAGTGCATTACTCTAGTAGTAAGTTGATGCTACGTCCATCCTTAACTGCCTCTGCCTCTTCTGACGTTGTCTTTAGTGCTGCGGATAAGTCATGGGGTTTCAAATATTGAACCTTGGCACTGTGCTTCCTCTTGTAAACTCAGAAAATTACTTTTGCACTCCACGTAGAAAGCAGCAAAAGCTCCTTCTGTGCTGTGGGTGTTCCACGAATTCAGTTAAGGAGTAAGATGCTGTTCCTGGAAGGTGACTGCATACTTTCCTTAAGATCAAATTCTTAGGAAAAATGAGCAAGATAAACATCGTACTTGGGAACAAGGTAGTGCATCATCTTTCTCTGTTTAGGTCACTTCATCTTGAGCAGAGGCTGTGAGATTTTTATGGGATGAGAGCCACAAAGGGCATTCCTTCTTCAACATCATCTCATTCCCTTCTTCCTGCTGATCCCCTTGTGCTGTCCTTGAAATAACGTGCGGCGAAGAGACACAGGCAGTCAAGGGAGACAAAGGACAAAACGTAAAAGAATGTCCTTGATTCCCTGTAACTTTTTTTTCCATCCCAGACCAGCCTACATGTAATTAGTGAGTGTTCAGAGGAAAGTACTCCTGGGATCATTCAGCAGTATGAGCAGCTATATAGTTAATTTCTGGGGAGAAAGTTTTTTCTTACTGGTGAACATTGTTCTCTGACACTTGTGCTTCTACTTGGTTGTGATTTGTGCTCCTTCTTTTTCTACATGGTAGTCCCCTTCTCAGAGGAGTCCCTTGGTTGAGAGCCCCGCTGGTGGCAGATGCTCCACCCCCTAATACCTATTTGCATGGTATAAGCTTACCTATAAGCCTGTGGAAATTTTTTCCAATGTTTGGCGTTTGCCGTTCAAATGTCCATCTTGGAAATACAAATGCTCACCTCACAGAACTACTTGCACTGGGAGATAATGTCCATGGTATTCTTTCTTCTCCTAGACGGATCAAAAAATATACTTTGTCTTGTAAGTTCTTAAGAGGTTTACAAGCTGGAAAACTTTGAATGTAAAAGATATTTTCTAGGAATTATTTATTTCCAAGGCTGGACACACCCCCCCACCCCCCCTAATTTGTGAGGCTCTCCATAGCAAAGCATGCTGTGTATAAATTAGTGTTGTCTCCGGCCACTATGGAATGATGATTCCTCCTGATATATAGTATTTATTACTCCTGGTAAAACAAACACACAGGTGAGAAAAGTTCATATATCCTGTCAACCAAAGAGCTAAAAAATTATGCAGTTTATAACAAATTAAAATACTGAACTTTGAGTTGTGATTAAAATCTCTTGTAACTGTATTTTATTTTACAGATATGGCCTCTGAATGACTTCGGATTTCTACGTGCAAGTCCCAATGGCCATAGATTTCTTGATGATTAAAAGATTTAAGTGACTATGGCCAGCCTTCATAGTATTTTCTACTAAAATCAATGGAACTATTTTTGTTTAGAATAAACACAAGTATTACTTGACAAAGATGTCTCTTTCTGAGATTACATCTAACTTGAAAGTGGGAATGATACACTGCTGTCATCAACACAAATGATCTGGCTCTTAGAGTCATAGAGTCATAGCAGGCTTGAAGGGACCTCCAAAGGTCATCTAGTCCGACCTCCCTGCAGTCACCAGGGACACCCCCAACTAGACCAGTTTGCCAGGGCCTCATCAAGCCTCACCTTGAATATCTCCAGGTGTGGGGCCTCAACAGCCTCCCTGGGCAACCTGTTCCAGTGCTCCACCACCCTCACAGTGAAGAACCCTCTCCTAATCTTACTCTGTTTTCTCTGGCTATTCGCACTAAGTGCTTGGATTTATTAGAAAGTTTGGGTTTTTAGTACAAGCCAAGGTTAGCAGTGACTGTTAACAAGGGATGAAAGAGGCACAACGCACTATTACATTGTCATTGTCACACATCCAGAGCCACACATAGGCCATGCCTCCTTTAGCAGGTAATGTGGCATGCTAAGATTGGAACTGAGAACACCACCAGTGGGGTTCCAGATCTGCTAGTCACTTATATGTGTTTTTGTAGGGTTTTCCTTAAACTGGCTCCAGTTTGGCCGGGTGGACTGTACGTCCAGTAGGGCCCAGAGCACAGCTTCCCAGTTATTTTTCATCTAAGGATGAAGACTGTGTTTATTCAGATGATGGAGAGAGTCAATTAAAAATTGACTCTCCACGCTGGATAGTTAACATAGATGCACTGTTCCAGTTACCTGCTACTTCGGACCGAAACAACGAGCCTGTGACATCTGCAAGTCTCTGCCACCTCTTTCCAAGGCTCAAGTCCTTGTGAGGATTTAATGAAGTTAAATATTTAGCACAGAAATTGAAAATGTTCCTGTTTCCCATTAATGCACCTTGCTCTTTATTATCTTCAAAGCATTCTCATGTGTATGCCTCCTGATTAAATTTTGTTATCTGAGCTGTTAAAAGGATTTAACCTACGAGGTGGGGCCCAAGGTATAGTTGATATAGACCGAGATTGAGAGAAGCTACTCCGTTGGTTGCTGGGAAAGAAATGTCATTTAGCTCATGAGATGTATTCCAGTTGTACAGAACTTAGTGTTCTGTTGGGGAGGTTTTTAATAACGAGCTCTTTAGCTGCAGAAGGAAAAAAACCAAGCCTCACGTCCGCAGAGCTATGTTAGCAAATGGGCACATTTCCGTTCTTAAGCCTGGCTGAACTTGTTCTTGTAGTGCCCCCTTTTCTTTAACATACTTTTCTTTAGCAGTTGCTGTCCCCTATTTGTCCAGTCTTTTAAAGTTTGTAACTCTTAATGTGCTTGATTGAAACAATCATTGAAGGATCTCGACGACAAGTGAACACGTGTCACAACAAACCAAAGATACGTCTTTGGCTTCACTCTTGAAGACAGTGTAATTCCCACCACATCGACATGAAAGAGTATAACATTGTTCATCTGCCAAAAAAGAAAACAAAAAAGCCTTTAGTGCTTGAGAAGAATCAAGAATTTATTCTGGATTTTCTTCACAAAGCTGTTTTTAATAACAAATGACCTCCCGCTGCTGGACTGTAAATGTCAGTACCTGTGCTACCATTTGTTGCCCAAAAAATAACTATACTCTTAAAACGTTTCCGTGCCTGTGAGGCATTCTTACGCCAAACAGCCAGGGTCAGTGTAGTCTCTTTAAAAAAAGGCAAATAATAAAAAGGTGCACATCAGTGAAACAGACAGATATTAAAAGAAAAAACCAAGGGGTGTTAGTCATACGTCGGGCAGATCGAGGATGGTTCCAAAAAAATTAACCCAGGAAATAAAAATAGAACAGAAGAAAGGAAAGTAGATAGGATTTCCTCCATCCAAAAAATGGTAAAAAAATCAGCCATTCATTCAAAAAGCAGGTAAATGACAAAAGCTAGAGGGAAGTATATATAATATATATTATGTGTAATATACTTATATATGTAAAGTATATATATAGGGTATAAATAAAGCTAGAGGGAAGTAATATAAAGGAGGGAAGTAACACAGTCAGATGAAAAAAAAGTCTGTAGGAAAACACTTGCATTCTACCATCAGAGAAAGAACAAGAAGATGCACAAGATATTAGGGAAGACTCTGGAAATCTTAACACTCAATTACGCAACCAGGAGAGAGCGAGATGAAAAGTGGTACCGCAAGCTGGGGCAAGGAGGTGGGGCAGGAAGAGATGACGAAGGAATGCAAAATAAACATCACAGAAAGTTAAGTTCCAATGCAGGTAATTACAGGGAACAGAACAGCCGTATCTGAGGCAAATATAAAAAAATAAGAACTTACAATAAGAATACATAATGATGTAAGACATACATAATGGTATAAGATGCAGAAAAAATAGAAAACATTTGCAATGACACTGACAGGCTCTGGGAACAAGTGGTAGGGCACTCATACCTTCATTCCAGGACATATCCTCAAGATATATTTGTGCGTGTAGTGGCCATTCTTTTGTCAGACTATCTTCTATAAAGAAAACATGACAGATGTTCAACCCTGATAACACACAGGTCCTTATTTCTTCCTGATAAATTAATAGTTTAATATGCCCAGCAGTTTAGTCTGGTCCCCACTGCAGAGTCATACCTACACCACCTCATCAGTTAAAAATGCAGTTCTCTAAAATTTTAGTTTCTGTATCTCTGCATAAACTGGAAAATATCCTGCTGTAGCCAGAAGTAAATGGTGAAGATGTATTACTGAAATTAAGACACTACTGAAACCAGTACTTTTGTGCATTAGGGGCCAACTTTTGTTTTGATATAAATACCTTTTCAAAGCCTGGCTGTAACTACACTTCCACAAGCTGAAATTGTCAGTTGTCAGCTTACCTGTGCTTTTCACAAAATCACGGAGTGGTCAGAAGGGACCTCTCAAGATCACCTAATGAAACCCTCCTGCACGAGTGGGGTCAGCTGCCGCGGGCTGCCCAGGACAGATTTTAAAATCTCTCCACAGATGGAGACCCCACAATATCTCTTAGGCAACCCATTCTCCCACAGAAAGGAGATGCCAAATAACTCCCTCCCAATAAGCACCAAGGAAACGTTAGGGTTGTGTGCCAGAAGAACACCAAGATTCCTGCAAAAGATATTCCTAACAACAGATCAATGAAAAACACTTTTAGGGGAAGACTACAAGTCGTCTTTTATGACGACGAGTCTCTCCGCACAGAGAGGTGGTCGGTTCTGGCCTGCACCCGTGACATCTGCTGCCATTTGATCCCCTGGGTTCTTCCAGCATCACGTGCAGCATGAAATGAGAAGTGTTCAAAAACTGAAATTTTCAAATGCAAACTGTGCAATAGCACGCTCGTATTTGATGTACAAAGTTCACACCAAGTTCCTTATCGTGACAATGTAAGATTTTGCCAACAGAGTGACAAGTGAAGCCCTAAAAGGTAATATTAAAAGGAAAAAAAAAAAAAAAAAAAGAGGACATAACCCCTCGCAACTTATTACACAAAAGCTTCCAGCTGCTGCCTGACACCTGGAAGCTCCAACTCTCCAGATGCTGTTTTAAAGAACCAGAAATGCCTGAAAGCTGATCTTTAGCATATACACAGAAATGCCTTAGATTTGGCAAGACTCGGGAGCTTAGTGCTTATTTAAGGTTTAAATCAGGTTGTTATTGAGAGAGTAGGTGTTCCTTCTCTTGGTGAGTTTTTAAACAACTTTTATAGTCGAATAGCATCAAGCTTTCTAGAGCACAACAGTGTTGTCTACAGCTTTCTATGAAAAGCTGGCACTGAAAGAATTTCTTCTTCTAGAACTACTTAGTAAGCACTTGCGGAAAAGTCAGAGACCCAGATTATTTTATGTTATTTTATTTCCCAAGAGATTTCCCTACCTAATCACTAGATTGTGAGGTTTTCTAAATGGTTCCCAGCTGCTTCTACGTAACTGCTCTTTGCTCTGGACTGAGAAGTAGAAACAAGGGACTTCGCAGCTACCTGCTCCAACAACACCCCCCAAAAACTGCACAACTCCAACCTTTATCGGACCAGATAATGGAGTATTTCCCTCTTTATCGCCAAACATCGCTCCTCCGATTGCAACCACCTTACTCTTCAGAAGCTGGGTTTGAACCGTGAAGCAGTGGCTCAGCACAGACACACATCAATATTCTATTGGTTGATTTCACACATTAACTGTCCCAAGTAAGCTTCCTACCATAGGACAAAGCAGTCCAAGTTGTTGCAAAGAAATTTAAAGCTACTATGAAAGTATAATCCTAGCAATAGCTAATCACAGCTATCTCTGTAGTTAATTATCTAAATTAACTATAAAATCTAACCAATCTGTTTCGTTGGGTTTTTGGGGCTCTTCTGCTGTTTTTTTTTTTTAATTATTTTTTTTTAAATTGTTTCCCTTTCATAGCTCTTATCAATTTTAAAAATATAGTATCACAGATATAAGTACTAATGTAACGTACCAGTCATAAAATGAACCCCTTGCATTTTAACTATCCTTATGTATAATTAGGGGAAAAAAGAGAAGAGTTAATACTTACATTTTGGGTTTTTAAATTGATCATTTAAGGCCAGTTTAAAAAAAACCCCAAACCAACCAAATATTATGTCCCAGTCTTTATTTTGCAACTAAATGATTATTCTAATTTTAACAGAAAGATACATTCTATATCCTTGAGAACGAGCTTCATCTAAATTAGTTTTAATGAAGGAAATTAAAACACATCAGACACACTGGAAATAATGACAGAATCAGTACAGCCTCTTTGATGTTACCTTTGCTGAACACCTATTCTGTAATGAAAAGGTCAGAATTAAAAGAAAATTAACCCACTCACACTTAATGCTTTACTGCTGTCAAAGAAAGGGGAAAAAAAAATAATCAGCAAGAGTGTAAAGATGAAAGACAACTGGAAGATATACCTGTCAATCAGTCATTCTCTTTGTTGTGCACACTCTCAATTACATAAACAACACCTATGGGTAACGTTTTAGTTATGAAACGTAGTAACATTTTTCATAACACCTGCTCGGAACATTAGCTAACTGCATGAAATTTCCAAAATAAAATAAAAGGGAAGATGGTCTTAACTCATGCAAATAACCCCAACGTTACCTGGGGTTAGACTGGTACAGCCTTCCAGCTACAAAACATGAGAAGGGGAACAGTGAATGTCCTGAGAACACCCACAAAACCAGTCAGAGAGGCCTCGTGTGAGGTAAAGATTCCTCCTTCTCGAGAAAGAAAAAAAGCAGAGATCAAAATGAAATCCATCCAGCTACCTACCTACCTACCTTCAGGTTCTTCTCTCCACTGTGGTGGAAGATGACAATACTGTAACTGTGAGAACAGTGTGAAAAAAGCAAGTGCTTCCTATTTCACCTGTTTCTTTTTAGTACTTGGAAGAAAAATTCACAAAGGAAAACGGTCTCTTAGGTTGTAGGAAGAACAGGTTTTCCTAAGCTTCATGTGTAGGTAGCGAAAAATGAGTTAAAAGAAACAGGCTTTCCTGTTTGGAATTCACGAAGCGGGGTTTAACTCAGAACAAGTTTTGTAGGATTGGGGGTGGGGGTCTGGGTCACCTCTTGCTGGCAGAAAACACAAAAAGGGCAGATGGAACATGTGCCACCATGCAAAGAACTGGGGAGATGCAAATTCCCGAGGTTACCACGCTTCCTGAAGTGAAGTGACTCACGAAGTCACGAAGGCGGTGGCTGAGGAAAAGTCTACCTTCTCTTCTATTCCAAACATAGCACAGTACAAAGCCCAGGAAAAGAATTTCAACCAAGCTTTTCTAATTCAGTACTGCAATTGTCATTTTAAAAATAAATAACAATTTAAAAAAAAAAATAATCAACAGGCAAAATTAATCACTCATACACTTCCCAGCGAACAGAGATCATTATTCCTAATCTGATGTTCAAATCTGAAAGTCTTGCTGGTTGTCTCAAAAGATGTAAATTTTCAATTAGTACTTGACTTGAGTAAGTCTGCAAACAGCACATAATCCAGTAACTGCTCCTTTTAATCCCTTTTGTATGCTGCATTTACTTGCTTATCTGGTTCAAGCAGGAAAAACTTATTTTCTGGAGCTGAAAAAGCCTTTTTTTTTTTTTATTCTAGTTCTCCTATTAAATACACTGCCCAATATAATATACCTTAAGAGAGAAGAAACCGATTTAGCCACTTACTGAAAAAGAGGCAAAGCCCAGTATGAGCCTGGGGAGGTTACAAGCAGAACTACAAGCCTAATGGCCAACACAGAGCGTGTTAGTGACTCTAATATTTCTTGTGCTTGTCCTTATTTCATCTACATCATCATTATTATAGCCAGGACTCCCTCGTTAGTGCTTCTCTGAAGTAAACCGGTGTCTGATTTTCCCTCCCTTGCCGGAGGAGGTGGTTAAGATGGGTATTGTTCCAGAGTTCTGGGGCAGGCTTGCTTACGTGTGGTGGCTGCTCAAGCCGCAGAACTCTGCGTACCGAGCTGTACGTTCCTGAACACATCGGGAAAACTGCGAAGACCCGATCATCTACCATAACTTCAAAACCAAATTTTAATTCCCAAGAAGTACAGCCTGCCTGGCTTTGCCATCTATTGGATTTGTCTGACAACAAGAGGTGAAAGGATTCTGCAGCTCCATTGTCTCAACTGCAGGATCTAAGAAAACACTGGCAGGCTCATCAGAGAGGTTTATGAGCCTGCAATTCAAAGAGATTAAAAGGAAAAATCTACTGAGATTCTTTCAGGCTACAGAACAACATTAAATAACTATTAGCAGCTTGGTTCAGTAAAGCTTTACTAGAGCCCTTGCTGGGTCATTCAGAAGTTGTGAAAGAGGAAAGGTATTTAAGTTTCACTTGAGGATACAATAAATATTTCTTGGGCTATTTAAGTTTTAGGAAAAGGGTTGCAAGCAGTAAATGGAAATTTAACCCTTTTAGCAGTTTATGGTAATAGTAAAAATAGTCATAATACTTTAAAGATTTTTCTAGCTCTTTATCACTCATATATTCTGAGGGTTGATTTTTTTTTTTAACCAAACACATAATTTTAAAAGGTTCAAAATAAATATTGTCAATGAAATACTGGTCATAGCATCTACTCAGTATCAAAATCATCACAGTACTCAAAACGTCAATGTTTTCACAAGTTACTTTTTTCTAATGGGCTGTTTAATTTTTAAATAATTACTTAAGCTTCAGTCTCTTGCACTCATTTAAAATAACTACGCTTACTTTAATTTGAAATCTTAAAAAGTCACGCGCTAAGAATTTTCATAACAAAAAGCTATATTTGTTAAAAAACCACAAAAGAATACTGCTTAGCTTGTAGCCAACGCAGATCAGAATTGAGTTCCAGCAGTAGCTGAAGGTCTACAGCTGTAAAATCCATGGCTGGAGAAGGAACATGCGCTTCTGTCACTTAAAGAGTATACCCTGGCACACTGAAAAGCCCAAGTTAACAGCCATCTTAAAAGCTTTATTTTAGTCTGAAAGTATATTTTTAAGAAGGAATTTTTTTAACAAGGAACAACTGAAATATGCTGCATTAATTTTTTTCCTTGCTTATAATAAGGTAGGCAATTGAACACCTTGACATTTCTGCTAGCCATTAAAAGCATTTTTGCAGGCTTTCGTCTCGCTGCTCCTGCTTATTCTCGTAGTGGATGTGTAAGGTCATTCTTCTGGCATCCTATTTACCAAATTATGTAAGATATCTTGATGTCTAACACAGAATCATCACTCTATTGCTGGAGCGGGAGGGAATGCTGGATTAACGGGAAAGTGACCGTCTCCAAACCAGTCTTTTCAGTTCACGGTACTGGGAGAGGAATGGGGAAGGAGCTACCTTCTGTTTGGCTTTCATTTTTCTAATTTATGACCACACCTGTATAAGACTGCCTTTCTAAACCTGGAGTAGAGTCTTAACTGAGAGTGAGGACACATCCTCAAAGGTTTTTCAAGTTTTAAAGAGGTTGGTTTGTCAGTGGGAGCTGAATTAGTGACCAGATACTTTAAAATAAGCTACCTGAGGCTAACAAAAGATTTTTATTGTCCCTCGCTGCCAAAAGAAAGGTATAGAGAGGATGGAACCAGCATCGTTCTAAGAGACAAATGGCATAAGCTGGAACACTGGCAATTTCTTATGTCTAAGAAATGAAGCAAGAACAAAGAAAATGGTGCTGGAATATGTATTTCATGTATGAAAATTGCATCTGCAATGTTTTTCTAAAAATGTAATTTAAAAATTGAAAATCAAAAGGAGGTATGTGCTAAGATGTGAAAACTCCTACTGTTGGTTACATTCCCCACCCTACCACCCCTTCTGCTTTATGGGCACCTGGGTCCATCATCACATAAAAACATTATTCTGGATAGAACCTCACTGGAGCCTTATGTGGAAAAAACTTTAGATTCTTAAATTTTTCCACCCTCTGCTCCAAAAACATATATAAAGCAATGGGTTTTAGGGTCAGTCCCATTACTAGCTTTGCATTATTTGCTATTAGTGTCAGAAATTAATCAAAGTAATCAGTTTAATTATTTATTTTTAATTGTGACCTTTCTGTTAATCAATCATTAATAATTAAAATGTAAAATTAAGTAGTAAAATTAATTACCTTAATTATGCAATTGTTTAGATACAAAGTTCCTGTGTATTTAAATCCTGTGTATTTAATTGTATCATCAAAATATATCATCAAAAATCCACAAAAGTTGCAGGGCTGCTATTCAGAAGGCCCTTGATAGGATACAGAAATGGGCTGACAGGGACATCAAAGGGTTCAACAAGGATTAAGTCCTGCATTTGGAATAGAATAACCTAATGCAACAGTCCAGGCTGGGAGACAACTGGCTGGAAAGTAGTTTTCCAGAAAAGGACCTGATGGTCCTGGTGGACAAGTTCAACACGAGTCAGCAGGGCACTCTTGTGGCAAAGGCCAACCCCATAGTGGGCTGTATTAGCAAGAGTGTAATCATAGGTCAAGGAAATGATTTTTTTTTTCCTCTTACTCAGCACTTAACAAGATTGCATCTGAATCCCATGTCCAGTTAAGGACTCCCCAGTGCAAACTCCTGATATACAGGAGCAAGTTCAGATGACTGCCAGCATGGTCACGGGTTGGCACAAACATCATACAAGGAGAAGCCAAAAGAACACAGGCATCTCATTGTCTACAACTACCTAATAGGAGGGTGTAGAGAAGACTTCTCAGAGGTGCACACTGGAAGGATGAGAAGTGAAAGACACAAGTTGCAGAAAGAGTCCTCATATCTGACTTGATAGAAGGAAAACATGTTTTGAATCATAGAATACCAAGTTGGAAGAAACCTCAAGAATCATTTGGTCCAACCTTTCTTGGCAAAAGCAGAGTCTAGACAAGATGGCCCAGCACCAATTCTCTCAGCCTTTCCTCATATGACAGGCTTCCCATTTCTAGGATCATCTCTGTGACCCTTCTCTGGACCCTCTTTTTTTCCATAGGGGGGACCAAAACTGAACACAGTATTCTAGGTATGGCCTGACAAGCACTGAGTGGGAGAATGACTTTATCTCTGCTGATGATACCCTTGTTGATGCAATCCAGCATTCTGTTGGCTTTCTTTGCCACAGCAGCACACTGTTCACTCACATTGAGCTTGTTGTACATCAGGACGACCACATCCCCTTCCACAGAGCTGCTCCCCAGCCAGGTAGATCCCAGCCTGTGCTACACTCCTGGATTATGTTTTCCCAGGTGCATGACCTTACACTTCTCCTTGTCAATTTTGATTTTGGGTTTGGTTTTTTTGCTTTGTTTATTTTGGTTTTTCTAGCATGAGGGTGTTCAAACACTGCAACGGGCTGCCCAGAGCAGCTCTGGAATCTCCATCCTTGGAGATATTAAAAACTAGGTTGGAGAAGGTTCGTGCAACTGACCTACGTGGACTTGCTTTGAGTAGAAGATTGATCTAGATGACCTATGAAGGTCCCTTCCAACCTACATGACTCTCTGATTCTGTGAAAAGTGTTCTATTCTTTCAAACTGTATCACAAAAGCACCAGCTTTCAGGGTTCAGATGACTTCTAATAGGAAAACCACAAAACAGTTTTTTTCCAAGCTAAACTCACTGAAAAAACTTTTGGTAATTATTACTGTCAAACTTTATTTTAACTGCATATTCATCTTTTCTAAATGGGATGCTGAACAAAGAATGGAAAAATCTCCAAGAAGAAAATCTCTTGAGGAAAACAAAAAGTCAATTCTTAATAGCTAAATTGTTACGCAGCTTTTTTTCCATCCCCGAAAATTTTCACAGGGATTGGAAGCAAAAGATTCACCATTATAAAAAAGTATTCTAATGTCATTAATGAAATGCCAAAACAATGAATTGGAAAAATTTTCACAAAACACGCAAAAAAACAGTTCTTGTAAGATTTCCAGACCAGAGAGGCTTGGATAAGTATTTAAGCCAAACATCTAAAGAGTTTGAGGTTTGTCCTTTCCTCTTTAATACTGTGGCCTGAAGACACAACAAAATTAGTAGATCAGTGGGATACCTTCAGAGAGCAGCAGTATCAAGATATGGAAGCACACGCGCTTATTATTCTCAACGAGTCGATCAGAAAAAAAAACACCAAACCACCATTAAAACCATGAAGCCCCACAGAACTTCAGCTTCTTAGAACTTCTCTAGTCACTGGATTTCTGAGCCAAGCAATTAATATTTGGTTAGTATAAACCAAGAAGGTACATACAAATAAACAATCTGTGAAATGGACTTCCTGCTGGCTGGCAGCCCCACACACATGCACGCTGGCATCCTTCAGGTTCTGCTTCCTAGGCCTTGCAGTCCTACTAACTCACTGTATTATGTCTCCCATCACTATTCCCCTTGGCTGCTGTCTTAATTCCTTTGTTTTTCCTCAGTGTTTACAGCA
The DNA here is from genome assembly GCA_003697955.1 of Calidris pygmaea. Lineage (NCBI taxonomy): Eukaryota > Metazoa > Chordata > Aves > Charadriiformes > Scolopacidae > Calidris > Calidris pygmaea. Next base: position 1,240,223 of record QJSC01027592.1, on the reverse strand, counting down.
GCGCCTACGAATTTGTCTAGACTCATGACTTCAGAAGCAGCTTGACGGGCATTCAAAGAACTAGAATTTATTTCACCACCATTTTGCTGCCAGGGAACAAGCTGCAAAGAATGCAGCAACACCGCACATGTATGTTCCATGTGGCTTAGTTTGAAACAGCAGGCCCTCTGTGAATGGCACCCTCTCTATTAAAATGTATCTATCCCATTACCATACCGTTACCAAATACCCGTGTAAATAAACATACATTTTGTTTTCTTTATTTACTAAGTCTTTTTTAAAGAATCTTGAGATTGCTTTTAGGAGAACTCATCTGGATGCAAAAGAATCTCAGGAAATATAGATAACCTTTAAAATACCGTAGAATAAATTTTGTCAAAAATAATTCAGTGTCCTTGAATTCCATGGGAAAACAAAGTAGCTTATTAAATCTTGATGTAACTCTCTACTTCTGTGGATTAACCTGACCCAAGCGAAATGGAACTCCATGGTCTATATTTAAGCTTTAGGTAAAACTCACAAAAGACTTCTAACTTAATCTCTAATGTTTCTTTTTTCCTGTGCATGTACAATTTGTGAAAATGGAAGACACAGCTGATGCTAAAATGCTAAGAGTACAATAGGATGAGAGCACTGGGTAGCTGAAATTCCTCTTCTAGCATTTAAAAAAATAAGTTTGAGACGAAAAATTTATTTAAGTTTGATCTTAAGACTACAACATAGCACATAGCATAACAAATTAGCACAAGATGCAATTTTTTCCTTTCTTTTAAAATATTTATTCAACAATTCTGTTTGCACTCTTCCACCTTCTTTTCCAAAACCCACACAAAGTCTGCAATACAAGATTATTTAACTAGAGAATGCATACTGGGTATATACAATTATATATCACTCTTTTTATCCTGCAGTGATGCATATCTGCCAGAATGACTAAGCCTTTGTCTCTCAAAGTTCTGGTATCCGCAGCGGCAGGGGAGTTAAAAATCAGCACAAGAGAGAAAGGTCTGATGGTGTGCCAATGTACAATGGAAGAGAATTCAATAACAAGCTGCAGAGACAGTGGGCTTTTATCAGACACATTCAAAAGTGGTGGTGGCTACACGTCAATGCTGGACCAGAGTGTGTTACTGCAGAGTGCGACTGAGTGTTTTCCCCACAGGCAATACACTATTATTGACTCCCCCCATTAACATGTAGGGTGGATATACATTTATTGAAGGTTCTAATGGAAGGCTGAGGGACTCCTATCCTGAGGCCAGAGCAGAAAGACAGCCTATCACTTCATGTAATGGTAGCCCATGTGTGACAGACCTGACCTACATTTCCCCCCTTTCTTTCTCACAACAGCCTGTCACTGTTTTAAGAAGCTATTTTCTGAGAGGTATAAAAAGAAATGCATGCTAGAGCTGCCTAGTTAATGTGTTATATTGGAATATTATTTATAAACCTGCTTTAAAAAGACTAGTTTAGACTACAGATGAATTATGAAAGCCACCACAACACACACAACCAAAAAGAATGTGTCTTAACGATTCTGAAGTGCTTATAAACCCATACACATTAAACATTAGGTATAAATGGATTAACACCTATATCTAAGACACTGCAACAAAATGTAGCATAAGACTTAAAATTAAGAACACTTAATGAAGCTACCTTAATAAAATAAATAGGGCTATGGTCTGTAATTAGTATAAATTTCATATTAATTCAAATTATTAGGAGTAACGCCACCTAATGTTCTGTTGGAAGTAATTCAATGTTTTCGCTGGCTAATGTATGTGTAGCAAAAGCTATAAATAATGGATCCGCATTTGAAAGTAGGACAAGAGTGAAAGAAACATTTGGTTCAGCAATAAACAGCATTTTAAAATACCATCTAACTACCACTCCCAGACCCTGCTTATTTAAAGAGCTGCTGCCACTACAGCACTCCTTGGCAGGAACCTACCACGCTGCTGCAGGTCATACTCTTTTTTTGTCTCTTCGTTCCCTAGAATTTTCCACGCTTGATCGATTTCGATGAACCTCTGCACGCGCTCCTCCACTTCTCCTGCTGGCACATCTGCCTTCTGTTTGTCTGGATGATACTGCCAATCAAAAAAAAAAAAGAAAAAAAAGATTAAAAAAAGTTGAGGTGAGGGGAGTGGAAGTGAGGAGGGTGGAAGAGGAGCAATCAATAATGCATTTGATATTCAGTTAAAAGGACAAGAGAAAAGGAGAAGGTCTGAGCTCAGGTGCCAAAAGAAGGGAGACAACGATGCTGGGCACAAGAGAAAACTGCCAATTTAATTAGACCACTGAAATGGCAACAAAACCACCAGTGGCACAAATGTCACCAGGCGCACTGACGGCATTTTCTGGATAATTTGCTGATGGAATCATTGGTCTTATGGACAATTTACCTATAGAGAATGACTACCATAAACAGAAATAGGTACATGCAGAGAACCATGACATGGGAACAACAGGAGGTGCTGTAGGTGCTAGCAGCTCTTGTAATACTATACAAAGCTGATTTAAACAATGCCGCCAATGTTTAGTTAAGGCTATTATAGGTAAATTGAATAGTGTATTACATGTACCTAGCTTTAAAAAAAAATAAAAATTAAAAGTTAAATAGAGTATACATTAGCAAACAATTTATAATACATGTAATTCTACTTTTGAAAATATGCCTCAACATCTTTAGTTTCTTCCAGTTCAGTGAATCAATAGCCCTTCCAAATATTTAAAGTCATGGATCACTGGCTACAGAATTGTGTCATTTTAGTTAAGAAATGGTTATTCAAGGACATGGCTGCAAGAAATCCCACATTACATGGGCAATAATAATTAAAACGGTAACACATTTTCGTTATCATTTGTTCCATAGGTTCTGAACAGAGCATTCTGACTTCTTTTTGCTTCAAATGTCTACTGAAAAGAAACCTTCAAAGCTCCATCTTCCTATAGTTTTAATTCACCTCCAGAAACCTCTTTTTTTGATATTTTAAATTACTTATTATAAGTGATGGACGAACAGGAATGAGCATTTAAGATGAGAAAGCAGCAATATAATCAGACCTACCAGCTCATAACTGTGTTATAAATCAGGATATCCATTATTATGGAGCTTTAACTTCTGCCCTTTATATTAACATTAGCTGGGCACTGAAATGTACAGCAGATTATAAGACTTAGAACACCTGTTCTACAAGTGTTTGAGCAGACTTCCAATTAACTGAATCCCTTTGTTTAAGTTTAGAATTAATTTTGGAAAGGAAACAAAAGAATATATCATGTGTTTGATAAAATCCAAAATTTGAACGAACCACTCCTACTGGAGTCTGATGTATGTATCTGTCATTTGCACTGATGGGTATTACTTGGATAAATCCCCTCTATGACAACAAGAGAATGTACACAAGAGCAAAATATTAAGCTTTGACCTCAAGTGTTTTCACGGGTATTTTTCCATGTAGAGATGAACGGTGCCACAGCCTCAAATATGAAGTCTGTACACAAATGTATATTTTTCTTCTACCCTATGAGTAAGCACACTTGAAGTCATGTCTATATTCAAGACTGAGGACTAGCTTGCAACTTGCTGAAAATATATGGCTGAAGCACAGTTGCGATCTGTAAAGATTTATCTCTTAGACATCCCTTTTTTATCTCCCCAACTGAAGATGACAAAATTCTAAGGCACAAACAAATAAAATTTTGGCCATTGCATTTAGTCATTGTATTCTAAATAGCTAATTAGATAACCTTTATTTGGTAGGCACTAAATGCAGTGTTCTGTTGGCATGCATCATGTTGTACTGTAAAAGCTATTTAAATGAATTGTTTGTTTTCAAATCCATTTTTCTGAAACCTTAGCTTTTCCAGTTGTATTTACATTCTAACAGCATTTTTAACATTGGTGGTTGATTGTATGCCATATTTGTGAAAGGTCATTTTTGAAAAAAATCAATGCTTAATAAGCATACAAGGCAAACTAGTCAGATCACAAAGACTTACATGGTTTCCTTTTAGCGGTGTTATTTATTTTAACAATGATGTTTGAGGTACGCATCCAGCAGTTACTCCTCAAAGCAATATTTTATCTAAAAAATGACACTTTGTTATTTTAAAATATTTCAGATGCTACATTTAAAATTTGGATCCACCTCAAATATTGCATGCTTACTTTTAATACCTAAAAAGAGAGTTGGATGACTGCTATATATTTCACTCCATTTGGATGATACATTCTCCTACAAGCTTGCACCTGAAAGGATGTAAAAGCCTATTCAAGGAGTATTATACCAGACTTATAGCACTGCCAGAAAACTGTTGCTCATATTGTCATGTCTGGAATATGGACTACACCTTCTCAGACCGATTTCTTACAGATACATGGAAACATTACTGACCAATTGCCCAAAAGAACACTGGCTTCACTCTTGCCAAGAACATTGAGAAAACAGCCCCACAAAACCGATCACGCTTTTCCTTTGCTACACCAAAACTTTGCCCAACTGAAAAATAATTTTGGACTACACTGGAAGGAGTCAGGAAAAAACAGTAAGCCACAAATGTTGCAAAAGTACTTTGGAAAAATAATAACCAATGCAGAAAAGGCCATTCTGTTTATTTCCTAAATAATACAGAAAATTCATTATTGTTCAGTTATCATCTAGCTTTTAATGTCTTTCCTATAGATTTGCAAAATGTAATATTTGCAACATATGCAATTTTTATTTTTGAAAGACTACAATTTCATGTAACTAATAACAACTACATTGTAGGGGCTCTACTAATTACAAAAATATAAAATATCTATTTTGGTCTCCATGCTTTCTGAAACTATTTGCTCCTTCCTCTGTTGGGCTTGTTCCTCTCTTACCATCCAGTGCCTTTAGTAGTCTACATCCACACTAGGAAAAATCCTCAAACCTCTGCTCTTCTACTCTAATCCTCTCTTTTGGTTTCCAGTGACCCCATCGTATCCGAATTCATTATGTACCTGTTCTCATTGACTCCCTTTTCCTACTCTCCAGGTTGCTGATCAAAACCTAAGCATGCAAAAATACCCTCCTGATTCAACTGCCCATAGACTCGTCTCATCTCTGAGACAAACGAGACATCCTCTCTTCCAGCTGTTTCAGGCACTGTTCAGCCAGCTCAGACATCAGCCACAGAGGACAACTTACCAAAGTTTTGACTAACCTACTAATAGCTGATGTTTAGAGAGAGTGCTCCGACATCCTCCATCGATACTTCAGATATTAATCAACCACACTCTTTTTTGGTATCTTCCCCCATTCTTGGTTACCATATCCTTATCCTTGCTTCTGATTCTCGTCCCTCTCCAGCATACCCATCAGAGGAGCTGCCTCAAGAGAGCCAGGGGTTTGGTTTGGCTTTGAGAGAGGTGAAATATGATGCACATTTCTGATCTCCTCTTTTCTCATTCAGTCTTATTTCTGGGTTAATCTCAGCTGCAACTGTGTACAAGCTCCATAATGAAAACGGACAAGCTTGTTTTCTACTCGACCTCTCTCCTACTACTCAAACCAACTATTGTTCACCTCTCCCTCTGTGCATCCAGTTGTAAGTTCTTACTCCAAATGGTAAAGACCCCCAATGTCTCCTGCAATATCACTTCTCAAAATCTGTGCAAAAATTTCTTCGTGTCATTCATACTTGCTACCTCAGCATTATTTTCAGCTGTATTACTGCATGTAAGATACATTTAAATCTTTCTGGCATATGTGTAACATTTTTAGGAAGCAATGGTTCCATAAAAATAGCTTTTCACTGAGCGCTCGTCTTGATTTTTGAACACAGTAGTAATTTTTACTAACATGTAACTATCGAACAGGACTTATAGAAACAATAAAGGGTATTTTGCCTGAGTCTAACAGAGGGAGAGGAAAAGGAAGAAAGTTAGAGCTGTATGCTCAATCTAGTTTTCTTTTTTTATACCTCTACTAGAAGTAATTTGCTAACTTCTTTCCATTACTAAAGGCTGTCTGGAATTTATGTCTCTTTACAGCATATGGTGCTTTGTAACTGCTATGAATGATAAAAAATAAACTGATTGATAATGGAAATATATTAGTTCATCTGTTACCTATAAAAAATACTTTACACTTACATGCGATGCTGCTCACTCCCCTGTTTATCTTTAATGCCACATTGTCATAGCATCTCTTTAGGACTCTGGGTCTTGGTGTAAGGGTTAATTTTTAATTATTTCTTTTTTGGGGAGGCAGGGGGGCTGTTTTAGTTTTTACAATCACTAAGAAAAATTTGAAGAAGCACAAACCTTGAAAGTCCAAAGCTGAAATGAAAAACACACTTTAAACATTATCTGTTGGAGACTTGGTGACATTTTTAGTGCTGCAGGGAAACAGCAAACCAGGCTAATACAGACTTAACCCCGTGCCCTTTTCAATTACAGTATCATTATTTTACCTTTCTAAAACAACTGCATTGAACCGTCTTATTTTTAATATACATCAGACTATACTTTTCAGCAGTTTGTGTACAGTGGGGAACAGCATGTCACCTGGCAAACATACTCTGAAACACAGGTTCAGTTCATAGATGAGCATCCAAAAATTTAGAAATTTTTAATGGAACATCTTAGTTTAGGAAAATCAATTGTATTTCATTATGGTAATCTATTGCCTTTGATACCTACTACAGAATGAAAAAACAAGCGAGTAAACTTCTCAGAAAAAAAGATGTTAATGTGGTTGCGTTCACCAAATACTTAAAAGTATAGACTCTCCGAAAATGACTTAAGTTCCATCATATATTGATAGGGCTTAACGACTTACTTGTCTACTGCTTTCTTACTCATTCTTGCAGCTGATGTAAGCGCTGCTTCACATCACTGCAAACTTTTACTTTTACATTACAATCATCATTAACAAGTTCAACTAACAAGTAAAACAATTCCTGAAATTAAACCTTGTGACCTCTCTCTTTCTCTTAGGAAACTCTGATACTTTCATTTACACAGCGTGCCACACATATGGTTTTCCCCCGCAAGGTTTATATAAGAATTTGGAACACACCACAGCATGTTCAACTGCTACATTTTTTATTTCTCCCTACTTTATACTCCATGAAGTTTCATCTCTTCTGCGCTTTAAGAATTGCAAAATTAATCCCTGGACTTTAATCCCTGGAAGTTAATAAAGATAATTTGGTGAATAACTGTAATGATATTCCATCTCAATAACCATACCAACAGACCTTAAGAACTCTCATATCACAAGATAAGAAACTAAGCTGGTTGAGCAAATCAAGCAACACAGAGATGACATACGGAGGTCCCTATCCTCCTAACACTTGTACAAGTTGCTTAACTTTATGCAATAAATGTAATAGGCTTGATTGATTTTAATCAAATTCAAATTAGCAAGCAGAAAACCTCCAGTTAAATAAATTTAATGTACATTTCTTATTGGTGTTCATTAATTTATTTTTCAAAAGAAATTTATAGCACCCAGTGAGAATCAACTTAACACGACTTATTGGGAGGGGAAGGGTGAAGCATATAGACAGTTTTTACACTAAATTTGTAATCTCTTGCTAAACTGTGGAATACACAATAACTAAACTACTTAATATAGTCAAACTTTTACTCAAAACTACTTTTCCACATGACAAATTGAAAAGGCTGATTATTTAGAAAAGGTTAAAAAAGTACCATTCCTTCTCATTTATTACTTAATACATTACCATGGTTAGTTTGTCTTGCGTATAAGGGGTACTCACTTTAAAAACCAAAGATGCACCACATCCCCAATTGCATACATCAAAACAGGAGGCTTTTTTTCCTTATGAAAATTACCACTTCTTCTTCGAAATTTTTACTTAAGGTATGAAAAAGTGTTTTCATTTACTCCTGTGCCTCTCACAGATAACTGTAAGTAACTCCTCCCCCTAAAATTACACAGCTTTTAAGTGTATTTAGAATGTAAAATTTCTATTTTATGACAGAAAAATTAAGTAGATCAGGTGTAAATTTTTTCTACAGTTGAAATATGGAGTACTCTCCCCTTTCTATGGTGTTGTCTTTCCTACTTTGCAGTATTTCATGCAAAACTGTCAAACATTTGGAGAAATCTTCAGCAGCAAATGAAAAGTAATATAAAAAAGGTGAACCAGATGTGGCTGTATGAAATCTTTCTCTGCTCTCCCAAGACAATAATTTTGGAGAAATATTTTCAGACTTTAAATCTTTATTGGTGGTTTTTTAGGTGTTTTTTTTTTTTAATATGGTAAATCACTAGTAAGGTTCTAAAATACAAAAGTAAACACAGATATAGAACAATGACAAAACCACTAGAGCTGAAAAATTAAGAAATTAGACTATTTTGGACTTACTATCACACATCATAAAGTACCAACAGTTACAGCATAGATTTCTAAACTATCAGATTTATTAAAGATTTTTAACTCTGAAATTATCTATAGTCTTATGGAATCACCTTGCTAAATTAATCTGACAAGTTTAGACAAGTCCTGAATTCCTGCTTTATTTCAAGAGAGGATGTGTGCCTACATTTGAGAATAAAGGATATATTTAAAGCTAGAGATGTGCCCTAAATTCCTGAGTAAATCAAGTAGTTAAATTTCAACAGAGGATTACTTACATGTATTCAAGTACTCGTTCTTTTGTAGGAACTACATCTAACGACTAAATCTAAGCTGTAAATAAGAGTCAATGATAGAATATTAATATCTAAAATTAACTTAGTATCTCTTAGCATCCTTCTCCCTTTCTCCATATTAGGCTTATAGTGGTAGCTACAATAGCCTTCTAGCCCGACAGTACTTGTTCCATGCAATACAGCTAGAAATGAGATTTCTATACATTCCAAGTATGTATTAACTTTTGTTTTTGTCACAGTGAAAGTAATAGGATGCCACAGTGTTCATGATCTACACTACAACTACAATATCTCCTAGAATTTGTAAAAATATTTAAAAATAAGCAGTAGTGAAAGACACTTTGTAATGGTCAGGGAAGAGAAATTCAACCCAAACTTTACAAATAGAGCACTGCTCCATATCTGGTGAAGCTGCCATTTTTGACGAATGACAGAACTGGATTGTGAACAGAGGAGGTAAAAGTCATAAAGCTGGGATGCAAGGGGTTGGCTGGATTAACATTGCAAAAGTGAAAGTCACCACGGATAAGCATCAGATAGTATCAGTTAGCAGTAGTACACATCAATGACATCCATTTCCGTGATAGGAGAGTTAGCTGAATGACAGTAAATGGACATAAGAATTGGATACTGTGCTGTTCAGAAGAGAAAAAGAGTGAGGGGGGGAAAACACTGGAAGCAGCTGGAAGCAGAAACCCAAGCCATTATTTTCAAACAACATGGCCAGGCTCGTGGCTAGGAATCCGACAGAATGAGACTTTGACTCCTTACTGGAATTGCGCAGATTAATGCCAAGCACTTCTAAACATCACACGATCAGTATTTGGGGGGTTCAATCTATTTATTCTTCTATCAAAAGCTCAATGCTGAAGAGGCAATATATTCAAATTTCAGAATCAGAATTCTCTTAGAGTCAATAAGTGACAGTTCATTTGGTTAATAAGTCTAAACTATTATTTATTCCACATTATAATATAAAATAAGTTAAAATACTTTTAAAGACAAAATGGGCATACGCAAGTAGAACAGAAAGCCTTATATAAACAGTCTTGGTCTATACAAAGTTTAGCAACAAACGTGTTGCACTAAGACAAAGCTCACAAATCATTACCAGTATGTCGCTTGCAATACGATGAAATGTACCGTTTTAACAAAAGAAGAACAAAATGCAGGAGTTAACATGAACCTATAAGTATCAAAATTGGAAACCATGGTTGAAAACATTTCACATGCTTTACGCAACATTTATACTTTATTAACAGTAATTGTTATTACCTACAGGTTAAGCTAACAAGGTCAGGATAAAAACTGTCAACTCTTCTCATCTGACAGAAGTATTCATAGGTCCATGCAAATTTGTCTGTTGACTACAGAACTCATCATAACACTTCACATCATATTAAAAGGAAGCTAAAAGACAGTCAACATTACGAAGAAAAATATTAACCAGCTATTTCCTATTTAATTTCTGATTGTAGTCTGAATTCTTGTTACATTTCCCTGCTTTAAAAGAAAAAAAAAATCTGAGTAATTTTAATGCCAGGCTGTTCTTAGGAGGAAAGTACTTTGCTCCTGCTTACAATATATGTAGTAAACACCAGTTTTTGCTGGGAGTTGCCAATAAATCTCACCCTTTGACACAGAGTGTCTGTTCATACTCAGTTTTTGGCTGCTCTGCCACAAATGCCAACAAAGGGACCAATTAATGAAAACTTTCTTGATACGTTCCCAGTGGATGAATGTCCGCCTTGCAGAAGGTACCTTGACAACATTCATCTCGCACAGGCCAAATGGTTGCTCTGTGGTAGCAATTAAGACACCACCAGCCTTGGCTAGATTTAAACCAACAACCAAATCTGTGTAGATCTGACCAAATGGTCATAGAAATCTGGAGAAATTAACTTCTAAACAAAGGCTAGCTTGGGTCATATAATTGCATCCATTTCTCTAGTTATCTACAAACCACATAGACGTATTTTTTTAGAAGGTTATTACAATTCTTAAAACAAGGTTCCTTAATGTGGCCACATGACCACAATATTTAAGCTATGTTTTTAAATATCTAAGAAATCAACAACTCTTCTAAATAATTTCAAGAATCAAAATACGTTAGGCTGACACCCTCTGTATTTGTACTCATTTCTTTTTCCCTCCCTCTCCACAAAAAGCCCGTGTTCAATCTTCATATTCCCATAGCTTTGGAACCAGGTTTGGAGAACTAAGCTCAGCACAGCATCCCTCCTCTTTTTAAAATTACATTTGGAAGTAGAAGAGTTTTGCTGCTTTGATCCAGAAGTGCCTATCTCAAAGTCTCTTACTGCAGAATGTGAACATGAGAGACGCGTGTGGTAGCTCGGGAAAAACCTTGCCTCTGTTGCAAATTTCATACTGACTTCAGGTTTTTTCCTGAAATCTCTGTCCTCAGGCAATTTAAACTGTGGCTGGTCAAGGCCCTACACCTCACAATCATTACCAGAAAACTAGGCGTTCCGTTTCTATTGGTCTCAGGGCTCAATAAATTTATGTCTAGAGCTATCCAAGATAATAAACTTGTATATCTGAAATACTATAGCTAAGTTTAACGCAGTTCCCCTCACCACCCCACACCCCAACAAAAATGCACATTTCCAGTTCTATACTATGTCGTTATAAGGCTTGTAGCAGTATTTTTAATCAAGTTATGTGGCATGTATTGAAAGTTCCAGATCAGTTGATACAGCACCAAAATAAAAAGCTGAACAGTCTCCCTGTTGGGCACAGCACAAAAAAGGAACCATATAATGCAATTACAACACTCCGGGAGCTATATAATTACATTTAAAGTCAACACTTTTGCTAATTTTACATACATTGTCACATTGAATACTTTAAGCCACAAATCCCTATCAGCATGAAATAGTATTAACACGTGCATTTGGTATTACCTACACACGTATATAACATCTATATTTGAGCAATCAAGCACACCAACTCCAAATGATCATTTACTCTGGTGATGGGCAGCATGATACACAGATTAGAATCTATGCAGACTAGCTGCTACGCTTTAGAGCTGAACTCTTGGGTTTTTTTCTTGCAGAGCCCATTCTGTGATGGATTTAAATCACAACACAGACTGAATTATAAAATTGTTTATTAAACTGGAATATATTTTTTTCATAACTAAATTTAAGAAAAGCACGTGTTTTAGCTACCTGTGTTGGTCAAGAAAAAAGGTGACAAACATGCACTTCGTCCCCACCCTGTGGCACTCACTGAAAGGTCACATGAAGAAGCCATTTTCCAACTTCAATCACTGAACTCATTAATTTAGGGCAGCATGAAAAACACACTTAAGTATTTTACAAAAATTTAGGTGGTTTACTAAATAAAAGTATTCTAAAACAAAAAGTGGTTTATTTCAGTAAAACAAAGAAGCTTAAACAACAGGACAAAATGAATTCATTTAAAAAAAATGTTTGTTTTAAACATGCAAACATTAAACTTTTCTCCTGTCACGGGAGGAGGGAGAATTTCTGAATGAACAGTTTGAATTAATTACCGATATATTTATACAAATGAATAGAAAATATCCTAATTACCAATGGAAAATATCCTAATTCTGGCAGTATTACCCTTCTGGACTCAAAATACTCTCCAACTCAAAATTACCTAATTTTCAGTTGAAAAACTATTACAAACTAATACGCAATAGAAAACTAGGTAAGGTGAAACCTCAAAGCCTTTTAATACTACCTGCTCTTAATGTACAATGATTTTGTTTGCTATTTTATCACATGAGCCGTCAGGAAATCTAACTGTCCTAGTATTTCTTTCTTACTGATCCAAAAAGCAAAAAGAAAACTAAATAGTTTTATTAAAAAAAAATCATCTATTTGCATAACCTATAGATAGCCTCTTACATAAAAAAACAAACGCACAGACCTAAACAAGCAAAAATCTACATGATTTTTAAGAGCAAGGCTTGTATAAAACACAGGCTTGATGCTTTAATACACACATTCTTTTGTGAAGTATTAAGTATCTCTAGGTTTCCCCAACTTCACAGGGAAAGCTAAGCTTTTCAGCAATGAAGATTTCCTTCACTGGAACTATACCAAAATACTCTTTTTTAGCTTTTCTACAGGCCTGTTTTGCATATAAAGGTCTACTTGTATAGGAGCCATCCCGAAGCAACATTACAGTCTGGGCTCTGTGGCCTACATGGTTCATCAGGTACTAATTAGATAGCGTGTTCTGTCAACACTTTCTTGCTCTTCTTCTATTAATCGATCAGCCTGCCCAATTAATACAATACAACACCAGTTCCAAGCTCCTTGAGATCCTTTACCTGTGAGAACCAAGGATGAAGGGGAAAAAAAACCTTCAAAAGGGTCACAAGGTAACCACACTTGTCTAAGATCTGGAGTGACAATAACACCACTGTGCTGAAAGGTTAATTATGTTCCTACCAACATTCTCTTGAGTTTTTTATCGAAGAAAAAAGAGTAAATACAAGCATAAAAACATATTTCATCTAACAGGCTATATTGAATTTAGAAATCATAACAGCTTATGAAAAAGTGAAGGCTGCAAAACTAAACTCCCTTAGCCATTAACAGCATATTTCTCATCAGAATATTTTCAGTTAATATTATTACTGTTAGATACTGTGTATCAGAAAATAAGTCATGAATATTGTGCTATACTACAGTATACTTATCCTGCCCATGTATACAACAGTGCAAACAACGGCTGCTCTTACAGTCACATACAGTCGGAACAACCATAAATCAGCATTTTAGAAAAACTATAAGAAATAAAATACATGTTTTCTCCATTTATTACACCACACTAAAGATTGCAGAAGATAAAAACTGAACGACAAAGCAGCTGCCAAACACAACACACTACTGCCACCTAATGCTTACTAGAAGGTTACATCAAAAACATTTCATTGTTTCTCCAGGCTACACCAGCATGATGAAAAATGAAGACCAAAGCAAATTAAAAAGTTTATTGTTTTTAAATATCTGCTTCACATTTCCTCTCCCTACAGGCTTTCTAAGTTGCACTGATACAGTCATATCCTTTCCTGTACACTAAGAGTGTAACAGGCAGGACGTACACTCAGTGGGCTAAATACGGGGTATTTTGCATATTTCATCTGCAAAAATATCAGGAGTACACTTCATTAAGATACTCACATAATTAAGTACATTCACTAGATCAGGTTCCACACTTGTTTACATTTTTGTAAGCCATTCCCTGTTAAGTAACTAGCACAATTCAGAATTGAAAAGCTTCACATGGCAAGTATTTGGGAAAGGGGAGGGAAGAAAAAGAAAAAAAGAGGTGTGGTCTTATGTTAAAAAAGCACAAAACAAAATTACTTTGAAAATGCTTCTCTCATATCAGTGATTTTGCCACAAAGCACTCTCTCTGAAACGTGAAACTTGTTCACTTCCATGAAAAGAATGATTCCAGGTCTTAAACTTGCCTTCATAGCCCACAATCAATCTTTTCAACGTGTTCGCTCAATTGGCAGAAGTTAGCAGGGAACATGGAAGAAGCCAGCTTTTTCCACTTGCAAAGAGGAGAAACAGAAAGTGAAGAGTTCCTTGTGACATTCAATCTTTTCATACAGAGATTTAAACTTCCCTAAAGGATGTCTATCCAAAGACAGCTGGACAAAAGAGCAAGGAATTTATCTTCGATTAATTACTTCTTCCTTTTTTTCCCCCCCAAACACAACAATCTTTAAGCTTTTTAACAACTTTACTCTTTTCCTACCTGATCTTATTATCTGCTTTGACGCTGATTCCAGCCTCCACTGTCCATCCCCAGAATGATTCTTATTCGTAGGAAAAGTTCCTCATTTGAGGAAAAATAAAAAAAGGCAGTTTCATTTTCCTTCTACTCTCTTATCCTTTATCCATTCTACGACGTTTTTCTAACATCACTCAGTGATCAACTAGCTGATGAAAACGGAGCCCATTCTTCTCCCTTTTTTCTCTTTGCAGTCTGCCATGGGCAGAAATTGTTATGCAAGTATCAACCTGAGCTTCCCGCACAATATTCAACTGATCGCATGTTTTACATACGTTATTAATCTTTTCTATACCTTCAGGCCAGAGATAACCACTGCCGTACACAACATCCAGCCCAGCAGATATCCAACTTGAGACAAATAAGAACCATTAGAACAGAAATATTCCTGATAATATTATTGCTGCTATGGCTCCTACGGTAAGGAAAAATTTGCTGTAACTCAAGGTATTTGCAGCAAACCGTCATCAAGACAGCACATAGGGAGAAAAAGGACTTTTTCCATAATATTTTAGTTATTTGTCACCCAATGAATAATTTCTGAAGAAAACACCCACAGACAGCCCAACTTGCTATTTTAAAAATAGTCAAAGTTCGGATTAGATGTACACAGCAATATGTAACAGTTATGCCACCCACAGAACTGGCCTTCACTAACAGCTGCACAGTAAAAACACAGAGGATGATGCTGTCAATCCGATGCTGCAAATTCTTGAAAATTACTGGAGTCCTCTAAAGCGGAATTAAAAAAAAATTAAAAATCATAGAACAAATTACACTGTCATAAACTCATTAATTTTTATCTTGGACTTTTTTTTATCTTGTTTAAACACACTTTAAACTTCCTCAACCTTCTCTCTGATTAAGCCAAGAATTTCACCACAACATCTTCTTTCACTTTTACATCACTCAGGTTGATAACCTTAATTTCTGATGAGAGTTCTGAATAGTTCTATTGTTCACTGGAAAAATCTTAACCTTTCGTCAACATTTCTGCAGCAGCAATAACTAGTTCATCTTATAGAAACCTCAGTAACGAACTCTTAGTCCTTTGTCCCCCTATTCCCCGGTCTCTGGGAAGACCTAACCCCATTAGACTGAGAAGTAAAACAGCAAGTACATAACTTTCATATTAAATATTCACACTTCTTATCCTTCTCAGCTCTTGAACAAACTTAATGCTGCAATTAAATGTAAAAGTTTCAGTTTTTAGTGATAAAGAAAATCAACTGTTATTGTATAAATAGAAGCAAAGGTTAATTTGTCTAACGAAGGTGTGAAAATGAGGAGAGAAAACAGACCCTATGGTTATCAGAAAGTACATCTTTAGAAAGAGCTTCTCTTTCATTTTCTTCTGCTTCCATGGCTCCTTATTTTCCTATGAAGAGCCACCCAAGAGCCTCAAAAGCTTAAAAAAGCCTTTTGGAAACTATTCTACACCGCAGGAGAAGATAAAGCAATAAAAAACTGTCAAAAACTAGCAAAGGAAAGAAGGGAAACATTTTAAACCTTAAAGGAGTATAAAGGCAAAAATAGAAACATAAAGGAAATTTTAAAAGGTCCTTTTAAATTTCTGGCAGGTGCGGTTACAACTTACACTATTATATGTCACATTAAATGCTGTTTGGTTGTTTAGACAAAAGTTAACGTGGCCCTAGTCATACAATAATGCCAGTTGCACAAATGGTTAGGAAAGCAGTTTAGGTAAACCCCACTTTCATGTGAAAGCAAAACCCAGAATCATGTATTGCATTATTAAAAACAAAACCAAAAACCAACAAAACCAAAGCACACGACAAAACCCAAACAACTGGGGTTTGCTTAAACTACTGAAAAAACGGGCATGAAGTTTTCCAGCTGCTACATACAGTAGTGGATGAAGGAAAACCCACAGGATGCTATTTCCTGGCTGAGTAACATCTGGCAGAAGGGCAGGGACAGACAGTCAGGGGCAGGAATCTTCAGCTGGCACCGCGACTGGCACGATGAAAACCTTTCTGCGGGCTAAGCAAGTCAACCACTTTGATCCCCCACAACTTCCTAAGAACTGCTGAGCACAAAGCACAGGTTTCTGCATTGTCCCCCCCAGCCCCAGATGACTGTCACTAAAACAGTATTCCAAACCAAAGTACACCATTAATTTTCAAATCCATTTCAATTACCTAAAACCAGGCAGACACCTTTAAGAGGTCAGATTTAAGCATAATGCAAAATAATCAAAGTCCCTAAGGCACTTCAACTGCAGAAGTGACAGTGGAAAGCAGTGTCTGAAGAATAGAGGACTTTCTTAAAAAAAATATTTATTAGTGACCATAACTGGAACACTTGCATAACATTTCAAAAGTTGGTTTTTCGTTTTCTTGGAAATATTTCTCTCAGCTTTCTCTACATGTAGAAGCAATACATATAGAGAATCTCTACAGTGTGTGAAGCCATTCATGATCTCAAAACAACAGGTTAGGCGCCAAATTATAACTTTGAAAATGTGCATGAAAAGCTAAGTATTAACAGAACTTAGCACTCAGTTTAGAAAACATGTGGGTGCAAAACCCATAAAGAAACCACCTACCATTTATGAGACAGCTTAACTTGAAAGATACATTAGTAAACATGTTACACTGTATCAAAAAAAAAAAAATATATCACCAACCAGAAGCACCACAGCCTGTTGTACAGACAATACTTTCCTGTCTTAGGCAACCCAAATAAGTCTACAGCCTCTTGAGAAGTTTCAACCTTTAAAATCAGAGGCTGTGAAGTATGCGATGACCACTGCACAAACATTCCATTTCACAGCCATCACACCAGTACTTAAAACAAACAAGTCAACCCAAAAAACACACCAGCATTCAGTTATTTCAAAATGTCATAGCTATAGTGACAAAACAATTCCAAACATAAGCCATAGAATTGCATAAACTTTGCATCTAGTTTGAATTGAATTTACTCACAGTGATGGCTTAAAGGATGCATTCACATCTGGATTGATTACTAGTTTGGTGATAATTTAACTTCTAATTTGAGGTTGGTCGCAGTTGGCAAATTTCTCCCTTTGCAGTAAGGAAAAATCTTTGACAGTGTCTCCTCATAACCACTAAAGGGACATACCTTCCAGATGACTCAAGGAAATCATACGACAATAGCATACTCTGCTCACTTAACAGAATTTATTATTGATTTTTTTGCCATTGATATACAATAAGCACTCCCTATACGGTCTTAGCCTTAAGAGAACTTCCCCACTTTGGTTACGGGGATGTAAATGAAAAGGTAAAGTCATCACCTAGGAGAGATCAGCAACCGTAGAGGAATAATCCAATGTTTTCGTTACTTAAATTTCAACAGCAACATTTACAGAGGCCACTGCTCTACTGAGAGAATCCTATCAAGCCCGTACTTCACATTGCTCTCCCATAGCAGTAGGAACTAATACTGGATTGCTGGCATGCTCTGACAGAAGGTAAGTACCTCTTAAATGAGGAACTATTGTTCAGTCTCTCCTCAAACACCTAATTAGTTACTGTTTAATGTTTTTGTCAAGAAAAGAAAAATGCTCAGAAAACTCATTCATCTTTACCTTCTTTGACCATGGACATCCTTAGGTCATAAATCCAACACAGACTATGAATTTTTTCATTACTGTTAATTTATTGAGAACAACAATGAAAGGTCAAGTTTTAATACGCAACTATTGACTTTTCAGCCTGAAAGTGTTACTTTTAACATACTGAAAATTAAATGACAGTTTATCCAAATGACTGGCGGACTACAACAAAAAAGCTGAACTTTCTTATTGTAATAATACAAGGTACCTACAAAGCGTCCTACAAGACACCCCTTCAGGTATAAGAATTTGCTTCTGTGTTAAATCAGTTCAAATGAGCTCACGTCTGCTGAGCGTTTCGGCTCAATGGGAGCTGAGAAACCATTCATGACCAACTGAGGCAAGGAAAAGATAAAACACGGAGGGTGTGAAAGTTCTTGTCATTCAGATCATGATTTTCTGCCTCTAATGTGTTTAAAGAGGAAGCAAAGAAGGGATGTGTTGCTTTTGTAAATTTCCATAATAGTTATGTTATGTATTTTAAATATAAGGCAAAACTACACAGATAATTTTTTTAGATCCATAAATAAATAAATAAATACGCAAAGTCCCCTGAATGCTAAGCTTTTTAAGGTACTACATCATACTGCAGTATTTTAAAAATCTAATAACCATTTCAGATTCAACACAAATGTGGTCAATTTCATTTCGAGGCAATAAGAGATTCTTACATAAACACAGTTATTGCGAGATAATTGATTCTGTCCTTAACATTTATAACCCTTCAAAACTCATGGTCTGGGATTATAGCTTCTTCAAATAATTCACCCACTGCTTAAAATTTCAGAAGTAGGCACTTAAATAAATAGTCTGATTAGAAAATGTTGAAGAACTCAAGGTACTCTTGACTGTGGCTGCTCAAACATCACAATAATGAGACCATTTACTTACATGCAAACTTTACATTGGTCTTTTCAGCTTCCTTCCTCATTCTTTTAATTCTTTTATTACAATTATTTAATTCTTTAATTCCTTTAATTCTTATCTTTTACTATATGATTTTTATTTCAGATGTCTCATTTTAAAAAAGAGATGAAAACCACACCACGCAATATAAAACCACTTCGATGTGGCTTCAAAAGTGCTAAAAGAACCCTTGTAGACAGTTAAGTAAAGCAACATCTTTATGGGATTTAATAAGTTCATACTTAAGTTTTTGTTTTGAATTAGAATTTTAATTTTACAGTAGCTCAGGACACGGTGAAGGTATATAAGTATGGAACACCTTTCACAAAAATTCTACCAAAGACAGTGTAGACTATTTTTAATGTATTGTTACAATCAATAAACAGTGCACAAAATGTTTAAGAGAGGCATCAGATTCCTTTGCAGAGCATAAATGACATTAAAGGCAAAGCACACATTAGCTGAATCTCACATTTCAATTGCCTAATGCCCATTCTCTTCTTATGTATGCACTTTAAAACTACAGAGCATCCTCTATAGTAGGATGTATCCTCTGAAGTATCAGAAGCTGCTCATCATATCGAATAAACTATGGACAATAACCCAGTAAGTAAACAGATTAAATTTAGAGATAATTTTCCAAACTAACATTATTTACACAACTGGCTGAACTACCTGGATAAGCAATATATTACTTACTTGCTGGCTTATTTTATGATGCTCTGGGTTTTCTCGTATTCTATATAACAGTTAAAAATAAGTTTGTTAGTCACACTGACCACTTGTTAAAATTCACCTACATTTTTAAAAATAAATATAAAAAATTACACAGTGCAAGGTAATAAGAAGCGAGACTTCACTCCATATGAACTGAGATACGGTGGACGCACACCTCTAATAAAGCAATACAGCAGACAACGTGCCAATATTGTCATCTTTCCATACTCTGACCCCTTACTACACACAGCATTTTCCTCTTCACCTACAGCCATGACCTCTCTTCCCCCCTTCCTTTCTCCAAGTCAGGATACCTTTCTCAGCCTGTTCTTGTATGGGATGCGTTCAGAGTACGCCTTCCAGCTGGTTGTTGACCAATCAGAGCACTAATTGGTTAATCACTGCATTTCATTTGATTAGCCAGCTGCCTAATTATGTAAAACACACACTGCCATTGGCCAGTTACCCTAAGGAGATCATGTACGGACCAAGGACCAACTGCCACCAGCACTACATCTTCACATACTTCCAACTGAGCGAGCAGGAGCTTTGGCTCCGATGCAGCAGCCTCTATCACTGAATGTGGCAGGAACGTGCACCTCCAGAACGTTGGGCTTTTCAGTACCATTTTGACACAACAGATTTGTGATACCATTCAGATTGATAAAAGTTCCCAGTACTGCAACACAAACATTGCCAGGGCAAACACTTGTTCTTCAGACTTACTATTGAGTATCACAACCACCTCTTCTGGTCTTAGAAAAAACTAAATCAACATCCACCAGAAAAAAAATCCAAACAAGTGGATGAATCTAACAAAACCTCTCAGAGCTTAAACAGCAGCAGGAACATCAGCATGACCACGATCCAGCTAATCAAACTGTTTGAACTAGTGACTTATGTAACACTGAGGTTCATTATATACTACATAAGCTAATAACCAATTTTTCAAGTCCCAACTTTAATAAAATACAAGGAGGCATGTTTTCAAGTTATAAGTAGTAAATCAGATGTAAAGAACAGCTCAAAATAAAACTACCCAGAGTGTCAAAACAACAGTCCTTTGTATTAAACTTAGTGGCTTATCTTTCTCTCTACTGTAATTATATTTACTCTAGTCAAGCGACAGCCAGGCTGCACTGAACTTGTTCTGTTTCCACTGCCAAATTACAAAACCCATTTTCTTCAAGTCACCCAAATCTAGAGTTAGCTAAGCACGTTGATCTGTTAAGTATCTCTAATAAGTATGCTGCTATTCAAACAAAAAAATAAAAAAACCTGCAAAAGCTATTTAAAAAGGAATATACACACTGCATAATTTTCAGTATGAAAAGCACTATTATGAGACTTCTGATACAAAGCTCAAAGTGTTTTCATTATAAAGATTCAAATTCTTAACTTAAATTCAGCATGAAAAGAAGTTCCTCAGCGGGCAAGTGTGTTCAGGAGTAACACCGCATTCATTTTAGAACAAACTTTAACACAACAATCATGGAAGCGGATCTTTAACTTTACATAAATACACTCTGCAGTTCTTGTGATTGCAGAATTCAGGTGTGTACGTAAATCTGCAACAGATTTTTTTTCTCTCCAGAAAGACAGACATCTTCCCTCTACAAGAGCTCAATGGAACAATCTCTTTTTGAAGTTATTTTGCTTCATTAAATTCAATTTCTATTAATGTACTTTTTTATTGTTGCTAAGTCACTCACCTACGCCTGATGCTCTGTTTTCAAATTTTCTACTCTGAAACAGATTAAGTGATCACCTTAACACTTTGTTTGTATTCCCGTACACCCCACCCCTTCTGATAAAAAGATAATCTTTGCAACACTACGTGTTAAATGGCACATTTTATTTCCTTACCATATTAAAAATAAGAGCTTCTTGCATACTCCCTGCTCAAATTACATGGATTTTCTTTAAGATTAGGGCACACATTGTAACAGCAGCATATAATTTTCCTGCACAATAATTTTTTTTCCAGTTGAAAGGTATCCTATAATATCAGCAGCAGCAACAGGAACCAGCGCCTGATTTTCAGCTAGACAAAGCTTATGCATTTGGGGACTTTATTCCCTGTAAAATGCAGTTTTCAGACAGAGAGTAGCTGTGTGAAAATCTGAAAACAATCTCGCAACTCGTTCTTTGACCACAAAGTGCTAGACCAAAAGGAGATGTAACTGTGCCAATAATAAGAAATGTAATTTTTTCAATGAATATCCTATTTTTGTTACTCTAATTATATCCTTTGTTAATTTTATACACATTCAGAAACAGAACATAAGCACTGTCCTTCCTAAAAGCTGTATGGATACCCTGAAAAACTAAGTATAGATCATAAAACCTGTTTATCCATTTAAGAAATCTTCTTGTTGAAACTATTTTGTACGTAACTGTGGATAAAAAGACTGTATGTATTCCAAATATCTCAAAACCATCAGCATGTTCAGACAGAAGATTAAAGACCAAACTCCTGCTAGTTAAACAACTTATTAATTATGAAAATTTACTGTGGTTCCTTTCAGAGTATGGAAACTGCAAGTCTTCTGTGCTTCAGAAAGCACTTCAGCATGAACTTAAAACCACCAATCAAGAAATCTTTGCATTGAGCTATGCTGATTACAAAATACAATTTTTTTTTTCTTTCAGAACTCCTGGTTGAAGCTCTGTGCTAGAGAAAACATCGGAGCTTGAGCTAGCATACACAAAAGTTTTAAAAATAAGCTATTTATAAAATTGCTACTGTCACACGTCTCGTGCCCAAAAGTCTGTCGTCTTCAGCTGCTACTGACTGCTACAATAATAAAGTATCAAGATGACCCAGATATCAGAGTCCCATAAGAACACAAGAATTTAAATGAAATAAATTTAAGTTTCATTAAGTTGCAAGGAAATTTTATAAAGACTTACTTTTACTTAAATACTTAGAAGGTGAGAAAGAAAAAAACCTGATTAAAAAACTATGACTACTTTTAGGTCAAACCTGTGCTAGTTTCTGTATTAAGTTAAATAAAATAGTAGTAGTATTTTATTTATAAATATAATAGTAAAATAATTCACTTAAACATATGTTGTGACCTGACTAGCTGAAAGTACAGCAAAGCAAAATATTACAAACCAGTAAGTGTATTCACTCTAGTAGGGTGCATACACACAGTTTTATTTATTATGAGTTATTGTTTTCCATCATCAATTTGTTAGAATTGACAAAAAAAATTATATTTTAAAATTAATCAGTTTTAAGCTAATTTGCCCTTATGAAATCATTCTAACAAATCTACAATTCAACCATTTTTAATTGCATACTGCTTTCTATTATTAAAGTCATTCCTGAGATTTAACTACAAATATATCTTTTGGATGACATATGGCAAGATCTCCAACTCTTTTTAGCTTTGGAAATTTACATCTGCCTGTTCGTTCAAGATGCTCAGCATACATGTGTTGACAAATAGAAAATAGCAGATGGCAAAAAGCAAATGCTCAACATGAAGCACTGGGGATCATTTGAAGAAGGCTTGGACTCAGACATTTGCCATTTATATTTTAACCGCAGAATTATTTTTAAAAATAGATTCCACCATCTATTATGCTTGACGCTAATGAACATCCGTGATAAGAATATTCATGATCACAGAATGAATATCATATTAATTGCAATTGGTATCCAAGATGCAAGTTGCTTTATAAACTTTACGATTCTAAGGTAATTAGCACAGTATCGCTCTTCTGGAGGTTAGCCTCTGCTGCTACACGTAAGCCAGAAAACTTTCTGTACTGGCCATATAATTTGTCATGAAACATTCTATAGGCAATACATGGCTATGCTCATCTGCTATTCCAGCTGCTAAACTGGAGTTAGTCAGGTAATTGACTACTACCACAGTACATAAAAACACCTGCAGATAGACCTGTTCTTTGCCCACACCAATACTACTGCTACTTCTGTCACCATCTTCAGCAACAGCTTTAGAAAACCAAACTGAACACTTTGTCAGTTAGAGGTGTGAAGCAACCAGGGGCTCCAAGTGCAAGCATTACTTGGGGAGCAAGGGAGTTACTTCCTATATAGGCACAAGAGGTAAGAGAAGAGATTCAGCCAGCTCTACGCTTTTTACTAACAATGAACAGTGGATGCCTAGGGAATAGTATCAGGTTAGGACACGCAGCAACAACAACTTCCTTATGTATTCCACCAATATTCAGAAGTCTGTAGCTCATGGATTTCTGAACCAGAGAGAGTATTTTTTGTGTTAACGTGCCACGATAACCTTTTCTTTCATGAACTCCTAACAACTTTTTCAACCATGGAACCCCTTGGACTCAACATCTACGGCAATGACTTTCACACTGTAACTATGTACTACATGAGCACCTTTTAGCGAAGGTATGTAGCATAGTCTCCAGCCACTCCTACAGCCAATGAATTTTTAAGGCGCATAAAAATAGTTATTGTTTTATTACCACCATGCTTTTACAGATTTCAGACTGACTGTACTAGTTAGTGTATCAGTAAGTGGACAAACAAGTTGAGTCTGTAACAGCTCAGCTAAAAGAAAAAGATTAATAGAGACAGGACATATGGTAACAATAACAGACAAGCAGCAGATCTGTCTTGGAGAAAACACCTACAAGTAAACATCAGTGGGGCTTTATAAGTCAGACAGATTCGTCACAGATAGCAAAAAATCCTGAGCCAAACAGCAAAAGAAAAAAACCCAAACTCACTATCTTCATTTTCTCTCACTGACTTTTCAAATAAAGAGCACTAACCAATTAGTTTGGAAATATACAGGTTCTAACAAAAAGTTCATATATTAAAATACTATTTTCATCTTCTAAAACTACGGTTATAGATGTAAAAAGACAGTCATAAACTCCAACAATTCTCACTTCATACACGTCAAAATAATCACATTAAAGTACAGCACTATATCACAAAAGGTCAGTTTCATTTAAAAGAAAGATCATACAGGAAAAGCAATAATAAAGGCATAATTTAATTTTGTGGCAAACAGCCATGAACAATACTTTACATATGATTTTAATTTCATTATTATACATAGATTCATAGCAAAAGGAGTACATTAATTCCGTCACAGTATTCAGTTTAAGTAGCCCTCTATTTGAACAGAAGAGATATTTTGCACTGCAGTCCCCATATTGTTTTCATTAAGGACAAATAGATCATTGTTAATATTTTTTCACATTTTACTAGTACATCAGTAAAATAAACATTAGGAGGTCCAAGAAAACAACTATTTCTACTAAGAGCGGAACTAAGAAGCTTGGTTTCCAAAGTGCTCTCTGACACTGATTCTTCTAATGTTTAGTAGTGAGGACCAAAGGATTTATGTGCTATATCTCCATGCAAACGTCTTGTAAAGCGTTGAAACTTACGACTCTTAAGTACACAGATCAGTTTCAGACAAAGAAGTCAGCAGGAAACACTGAGAAGGAGTAGATGTACAGCAGGACTGCTTAACAAATCTAACTGAAGAGTATCAAAATGTGTAAATTCGGAACATACTGGTGAAATGACCTTTAAAACAGTTTTCACAAAGGCTAGAAATAAAATTAAAAAAAAAACAAACACAACAGACCCAAGCAACCTCCCCCCACAAACTGTCTCAGGAATTTATTTCAACTCTAACAAAACTAAGTCTCCAGTGACTAGCATTTTCTTTAACTCACTTAGAAATCCCAACTTCTTATCACATTCATTCTGCCACCTCAAACCAAACACGATCAGCCATGTATGCGCTCTCTAATGCCCTGCCGATACTGATAGTCTAGCTAGCAGCTACCTAAAGGAAAAAAAAAATGAGTTCTGCTCACTTTCTTCTCTATCAGGTTGCCAGTTTTCAAGAAACTTAGGAATTTAGTTACCTTGGGAATTCTATTTGTCTATTAAATTTGGCTGAAAATGGTCAACAGTCACCAGCGTAAAAAAAAATACACTCTGTTCTCCTCAGGAAGCCAGACCAAAGCATCTTTTGAGCAAACAGTCTGAATACAGGGGAAGGAGTAAAACAGAAGAACCAAGAATCACACAAAATAATCTGGTAAAGCTCTGAGATCCTTACACACGTATACCAGGAGTAAAGGAAAAAATAAGAGCATTCACAGAACATCAAGTCTAAACACATGACCAAAAACATGACTTCACAAAAATGCACCAGGAATTTTTAAATAAAATAATAACATATTTTCCTCCTACACATTTTCTTTTCCATTACTTCAGACTATCAGGAAGATATATTGCATCTGGTCTTTAATGTATTCAAGGGCTGCATTCAGCACACTGTAACTGTGCGCATGATAGTGAATACTACAAGTATGAATGAGCACATTTCACAACTATGTGCTACAAACAATGACCTTTTTTGACTTGTGCACCTAATTATCCAGTATTTGGTTCCGTTTATTCAGGAATGTTTAGCAAAGCTGGGAGACATATCAGTGCTTTGGAAGCAGAACGCCACAACCCCTTTTTGCAAAATATAGTGATAACTCATAAACTCAAGATGTTTATTTCACACTTAACCAGTCTCAGTGAACTTATATTATAACCATACTCCAATTACTCATATTTATACAAAAAAATATAAAAATGTAAGAACAAGCCCTGCAAATTATTATCTTATTGATTTATAAAAATAACAAAAACATACTTACTAATAAAGCAAGTTTTTGGTACTTCCGTTTTAGTTCTGCTGGACTGTCCGATGGCTTTGCGCCCAGGATTTTGTACCAGTCCTTTTGTGTTATCCTTTCAAAGGCCATAGTCTGACTGTTTTTGAAATTTCTTAGCACTGTGTAAGAAAATTAAATAAATATAATTACAATTTGAAAGAGAAACAGTTAAAAAAAGGCAAAAATGAGGAAATGTGACAAACTATGGGACCATGAAATAGACTGCAGCCCTCAAGCACAGGTACACCCCTACATAAGATCTACAGTGCAAAAAAATAGCTTAATTCACGTGGTCATTCCCTCCCATAGATTATCATACATGAAGTGATTTAAGTTACACCGTGTTTCCTGTCCCTGTTCCTTAGTA
Organism: Calidris pygmaea; assembly: GCA_003697955.1. Lineage (NCBI taxonomy): Eukaryota > Metazoa > Chordata > Aves > Charadriiformes > Scolopacidae > Calidris > Calidris pygmaea. The sequence continues at coordinate 1,213,459 of QJSC01027592.1, read as the reverse complement.
TATCAAGCTTCAGAAGCTGCCCATACCCGTTTAAAATCATTTTGCATTTTAACTGTCTGACCCATTTTGAACCTACACATGATATACGCACTTTTTATATACACACTTTTTAAAAGATACACTTTTTATTGCAAAATTATATTGTACTTAACAGACAAAAAAAAAAGTAGTACATAAAACCATAACATTTTGTCAATTCTGGAATGAGGTATATGCGAGAAGACAAGAAGGTATGGCTCGAGTTTTGCACAATTATATGACCCTCCTTCATCCTTCTAGGTAAGAAGGTGTAGCTTTTTTAATATTAAAGTAGAAGAACATCTAAAAGAAAACAAAAAAAAAACCCAAATGAAAGCATATGAAGTTAGCACAGGTCCCTAAGTAAAACCTAACTAGTTGGATGCCTTTTATTTTTGGCCACCTCTCATCAGACTCATAACACAGAACGAAAAAAAAATAAAAATAATTAAATGCCAAGAAAAGCACAGTAACGCTTGAGCTTCAAGCACATGCTTAGGTAATCTGAAATCCCAAGCTTGTAGTAGCTGATTTAGCAAGAACCTTCTGGTAATAGGTTTCTCAGTAGGGGAAAGTTTCGTAAGTTTCCAAGTTTCACGCGTCCTTTTTTATTTTTGCAAGAAAGAAAAAAGAATATTTTTTTTTAATTTCAGCACTGAACCCCGTTTCTGGCGACGACCTTCACACTTCAGGATAAATACTTTTTTTCAAGTAACAGTATGTTTTTCAAACCTGGCAAAACACCACCCACCGGGAGGGCAGACCCGACTGCCGGACGGCCCTCCCCTCTTCTTTTAGGGGAGCACCTCGCACCCAGGCCTGCCCGCTCCACGCCTTGCCCCACGAAGGCCCCTTTCTCCTTCGGGAACCCAACCACGGTATTTTTTACCAAAACTGGCGAAAACGCAAGGGCCGCTTGAGGCCGCGCCTCCCCCTCACCGCCCGGGACGAAGCGCCGCTGCGGACCCACCCCACAGCACCGGCGGACACGGAGCTCGGCCGGCGGGACGCGCGGAGGGAGGCCAGGGAGGCCGTTCGGAGGCTCCCCGCCGCCACAGCCGCCTCAGCCCAGGGGCTGCGGCCCAAGGACCTTCCCCCCCGCGGTCGTTAGCGCCAACGGACGGCGGCGCCAGGCCGCCAGCCCCCTCCGGCAGCAAGACCCCCCGCGTCCAGCACCCACCTGTCCCGCACCGCCGGCCCGCTGATGAAGGCGGCCGGTGCCCCGGATAAGTCGTCCGGTGGGAAACAGCCCTTCTGGGCGGTGTGGCGGGTGGGGGCGAGCAGCGGCGGGTGTGGCTGAAGGGGCCGCCCTGCCTGTTTCCACCCGGGCAGTAGCGGCGTCGGCACCGACAGGAAGCACAGCAGCGGCCGAGGCCCGACGCCGTCTCCATGGCGACCGGCGGCGCTCCGGAGCTGTGGAACCGCCGCCGGGTTCTGTAAGTAACGGCCCCGGCCGCCCTCCAGCGCTCGTTCCCGGCCCGGAGCGAGCGGGAACATCTTTCCACCCCCACTTTTCCCTCAGGGATTCCGTCTCCAGCTGCAAGAAGACACCGGGGTCCGCCTTGCCCTTCCTCCCTCCCTCCCTTGCTCGCTCGCTGCGCGGGACCCCGGGCCGCCCGACACTCCCTGTCCCCTCAGGGGCTCCACCTCCGGGTGCGGGGAGACCCGGGGCGCAGCGGGTCCATTTCGGCTTCCCTCCTTCCACACCTGCCCCCTCCCGCCCCGGAGGCAAAGATTAGCTCCGGTACCGGGGAACGGGGAGCCCGTCCCCTGCGCCCTCAGTGCTCGGCGGGCCTGGCGGCACCCCGGGGATCGGCTCCGGGTACGGTCGGCACAGGCCGTCGGGTTCCCCCTGTTCGGGGAGCGTGTGTCTGGGGAGAAAACCACGGGCATAATGGGGTCCTTCTCGTCCCCCTGTCCTTCTCGTCTCCCTCACAAGTTGTCCCGACCCTTTGAGGGGAATAAGGCGATGGCTCTTTCTAGAAAGTACTTGTCCTAAAGGGGAAGGACGAACATCCTCTTAAGAAAAAAATAAGCTCAGGAAGCAGAATTTTAATGATGTAAAGATGTTTCCTTGTATAAATAAAAGCTTTGACTGGCGCTGTAAACTTCAGCTTTTGTAATCTCAGTCAGACCTGTTAAGATTCAGCTGGACAAGGTGGTGGGCCATCTTGTCTAGACTGTGCTTTTGACGAGAAAGGTTGGACCAGGTGATCCTTGAGGTCCCTTCCAAACTGGCGTTCTGCGAGTCTGTGAGCCTATGATGCTATGAATCCTAGTTAGTAAAATCCCTAAATATTACTCCAGAACAATCTCAGTTCACACTGTACCTTTAAATGTGCAGCATACTTCATTTAACAGTATTTTTAGGCAACACATGAGAATTAAAGCAACTTTTTGTCATTTTTCATACCCTTTGAACGGTTTAAGTTGAGCAGCAGTCAGGCTATACAGACATTGGTGGGAAGAACTGGGGGTGATGTTCCTGGCATATTGTTTCCATTAACAACCAGTACAGGAAAGGTGTGGGACAATAAGGGGTGAACAATAAAGATGGAGAATTTATTTAAATTTTAACACAGACAAGAGAGAAGCAAGAGACTTTCTGGGTAGATGAGAAAAACATCTGATCTACAAAACTACTCAAGACTCGTGCATCAGTGTGATTTTTGTCTGTCCTGGTCATCAGTGTCTCTACAAAATAGTCCGTAAGTTAGTATTTTGCCCTTTTCTGCAGTTTTGTAGGTAAGGTCAAGTTTGTAACGTGGATGTCCACAGCTGTCAAAAGGGAGAGAGACTTGTCCTTGCAGTTGGGCAGTACATGTATGAGTCATGGAACAGTCCAGTTGTCAATGTGGTGGTAACTTCTGTAGTACCAGTGTGAGTAATTACATTTTTCACTGAAATCATTGAATTATGGATAAGATGTATCGAGTGCAGTCCCTTTTGAAATTAGAATTTACCTCTCAGGCAAAGGTTTCAGTATGATCTCATGAGTTGCCTTCTTCAGTTTGACTTGTAATCAGCCCACATATAACATGGAATGCCCCACAGTATTTAATGTATTCCCCTCAGCCATAGATTGGGGCTGATATGTCAATAGGTACTGTTGTTGTGAAGGGGTGTAAAATTAAAAGGAAAATTGTAAAAGATTTGGTGGTATCTTGGAGATCGGTTACTACACCTGTGCTTTTACCACAAAGGATTAATATCCTCTTATGGACTGGATACATTTACAATATCCATTTATATCCTTCATGCCTAAAATTCTAAAATGTTGCATATAGAGTTTTTCCATTTTAACTCGCTATAGGTTCGGCATCTGAAGCCATCTCGTAATGTAGTTAAAACCATCTTGTAATGTAGTTAAAACTCAGAGTTATTTAAGAGATTTGTATCCAATGAACATTTGTATCCAATAGTATAATTATTTGTAATTGTTCAATATAGAATTAACTATAAATATCAAGGAATTGTCTCTGAAGTCAGTGGAACAATTTTGGAGATGAAACATTCATTCTTTTCTGTGCATGTTCAGCAGTCATAACAAAGTAAAGAAAATAGGCTGTTTACAAAATAGGCTGTTTAACGTAACAGTTTGGTGTTCATGGACTGAAAAATGCTTAAACTGTGAAATGAAATTACTGCAGGATTATCTGGCCTTGTCTGGTATTATAATCTTTGTGTCTCAGTTTCGCTTTTTATTTTAATCTATCCAGTTTCAGAAATCACAATGTTACGTATGGTTTAGTCTTAGCTCATCACACTCTGTCTGGTTGTAATGACTTTTGAAGCCGTTAATCAATCTCGAGCCAATCTGGTAATCTTTCAACATTAGAGGTATCAAAATTAAGTTAGTTGTTAAAATCAAATGGATATGTAGGGGAGAGAGAGTGGGGCAAAGGAGACTGAGCTGCAGCCCTGCAGGAACAGACTGCTCCAGTGTACGTCCCCCACAGAGTCACAGGTCCTGCCGGCAAACCTGCTCCAGCATGGGCTTGTCTCTCCACGGGGCCACAATTCCTGCCAGCGCAGGCTCTCCATGGGGTCATGGCTTCCTTCTTGTGCATCCACCTGCTCTGGCGTGGGGTCCTCCACGGTCTGCAGGAGGGTGTCTGCTCCACCATGGACCTCCATGGGCTGCAGTGGGACAGCCTGCCTCACCATGGTCTTCACCACCACCTGCAGGGGAAGCTCAGTTCCAGTGCTTGGAGCACCTTCTCCCCATCCTTCTTCACTGACCTTGGTGTCTGCAGAGCTGTTTCTCTCACATATCTTCACTCCTCTCTCTGGCTGCAATTGCTGTTTCGCAGCGGTTTCCACCCCCCTTCTGAAATCTGTTATCCCAGAGGCGCTGTCACCATCACTGACAGGCTCAGCCTTCGCCAGCCATGGGTCCGTCTTGGAGCCGGCTGGCACTGGCTCTTTTGGACATGGGGGAGGCTTCTAGCAGCTTCTCACAGAAGCCACCCCTGTAGCTTCTCCCTGCACCATGCAAATCGAATACAACAGTAAAGCTTTTTTTTGCTTATTTTGTTTGTATTGGTTTTATATTGCTATATATGTGTAGAAAAGAGTGATGGACAGGTTATAGAGAAATGAGAAGGCAAGTCTTTCTAAGAGTACCTAGCATGTAGAATATTCAGGATACTTGAGAAATTACAGGTTTTGCAACAAGTGCCTTTTTATAGTTGGAAAGGCAAAGTTATTTAATGGAATTCCTATCTCGACAAATATGTCCCTATCTGGACATCACTTACGTTTGTTAAACATCAGCATACACTGTAGTGCTGTTCTTGATACAAAACTAATTAGTCTGTTAGCTCACTTGTTTATTTATTTAATTAATGGTTTTCTGAAAGCATTGCCTTCTCTGCTTTCTGAATTTTTATGTATTACTGTTCTGAGTCCAGTATGTTCTGTCTGGCTATCAATACTAAAAGATGGAAAATTTCTCACTTGTGAGAAGGCTGCTTCAGCAGCTAATCATCCTACTGTTAAAAATTGTCTCTAATTCTAAACTTGAATTTGCCTGGCTTCTATTTCCAGCCATCAAGTCTTAGACATTTTGCCTTAAAATGTAGTGTTTTAGCATCTGATATATAACAACATAAGCAAGCACTGAATATTTATATTTTTAGGAGATTGAGTATGTTTAAGTTATGCACAGATAGGTATTTTGTCTTAAATGACTTCTGTAGTTCTTTCTTTTCTTCCTTTTTCCAACTTCTTAATGTGGCAATTAATAATACAATATTTCACTACAGGGTCTCACCGATACTTCTTCTGGTGTACTGTTTTCATTCTGGCTGTTTAAGTCAGAGAGTGAAAAGAATTTTTTTCAAATGAAGTTTTCTGTCAGAGCTATAGTAGACACCTGACTCCAGAGTGGTGCAAGTGAAAATTCTGAGTTCTGTCTCTTGGGAACAATTGTTTTGTCTGTGAAAGATAAAATAATTTGTTCAACTTTGAACAATGTTGGACTTCTTTTTTAATATAGATAATAAAAATCCTTGGAAGAGATAGGTATATTTAAAACTGAATAATGGAACCTTTTTTTTTTTTTTCTCATTTTTTAAGAGAAAGGTGTCAGAGATCTGAATGTTAAATTCTTCCAGAATTCATTTTAATTGGGTCAGATTTTTGTCAACAGGAAAAAGAAAAACAAAGTTTTGTCTCCCAGGAGATGTGGATATGATAGACTAAATGTCATAATGATGTGAACAAATGAGATGTAACATGCACTGAAAATATATGTTTTCCATTAAATTTCCACAAAAATGATTGAAAATGTCTTGGGAATTATTTAAGCAATTTACAATATTGTTTAAAAAGGTACATCTGGGCACACTGAGTACAGTCTTTTGTCGTTCATTAGCAATGTACTTAATGAGGGTTTTTTTAAGTGATAGATAGTTAAGGTAACAGACAAGTGACAGATTGTTTGTCTTTAACGATTTCCCTATTTCAGGCCCATTACAAAGCAATTAGAAATCTGACAGCATTTTTACTCTGCATTACTGATCATCTAAAGTGATGAGAAATGAGAGGTGATGAATATTAATTGTATATTTTCATATAATTATCATAAATTATTACCTTGTCTAGTGTGCTGCAGGTGGAGTAAAATCAATGGATGAAAATTCAGTCAAATATAATTTGAAAGTCTTCATGACTTAGTTTTTGTCTTTAAAGTGCAGTGTCAATCAGTCTAAACCAGGCATAGATTAACTGAGGGAAAGACAAAGATCCTCATACCTTTCCTCACTTTGCTAACACACATCAGATGGCGTTTACTCTTGTGCCCTTTGAGAAATTATTAATGTCTGTTTTGTAGCTTGCCACATTTATACTGGAGTTATAGCTATGCCTGTCCAACTTTTTTCCATAAATATGTACTTAATGTTTGAGCATTAAAACAGTATTAAAAACTGTGCATTTTGCTGAACCGAGAACCAGCTATTCTTAACCTTTTTCATCCACTTGGTATATATGGAGTGTAATGTATCAGTTATTTGCATTGTGCTTCTATTCGCAGGAGACTCCAGCCTCTACCAAAAATGAGGAGTGTTCATACAACTTGTTTGTTTGAAGTATGGACTTCAGATTTTGTTCTGAAGATGCAGCCATCAATAATAAACATTCATAATAAACAGACATGACAGAATCTTACTTGGTTCCACACTTTAATTAAAAAGTCTTCAGGGCACTCATATCATTGGTCTTGAAAGTTCAAAAGATAACACCAGTTCCTTTTCTGACAATGAGAAAGGCAGCATGAAGACTGAAGTGTCAAAGTAACAATGAATTTTGGTGTTCTGTTGTGGAATATGAAACTCCTATAACTTACGGTACTTATCTTTATAAGGCATCTCTGATGTTCAGAGCAGAGACTTCATTTACAGTTAATAGAACATCTACAAAAACAGATCACAGATGCTCCAAATCAGATATCTAGAAAATGTGGCTACTGTTTCCTATTCCTGGGAACTTTTGGTTGATACGACTTATTCAATATCACTTTAGAATTTTAAGGTAAAGACAAGAATGATACTCAATTTATCCAGGGCAGCAGACCTTAGCCATGAGACAATTATCTCTTTTTCTGCATTTCCCTGCACATTTCTGGCTCAGTGAAGTGAGCGAATTGGAGGAATCATAACAAATGATTATGTCACTAAGTCTATCAGAATCCATGTACTTAAAGTCAAATACAAACTACGTGTGCAAATTTATATTTTTACCTTGATTTTCAGTGCTCGACATTGCAAACTTGATAATTTAAACAAACTGCATTTTGAAAAATCACATTAATGTAATATTTTATCTTCCGAAATTGCTGTGTTGGTAAGAAAGAATAGGGATTGGAGTGTTTTCTTATGGTGGCAAACCTTACAAGCTACTGTCTTTGTTTGGTTTGATCTATGAGTGCAAGATCTGAAGAGCAGCCAAAGAGGGTATAACACGTACTTAGTCTTCTGGCAGTGGGCAGTGGTAGAATAAAAAGGTTACAGGAAACAACACTATCATTTGAAATTAAAGATCTTGTTCATCAATAAACAAACATTACTTGGTTACATTTTTGTCAATATGGTATATTCTGATCTCCATTTACAACATAATGGGATTTCTTCTGAGACATTGTCATGCTATAAAAGGCTTCATTCCCACACTGATTGCCTGCAAATGGAAAAAGTGGCATGACGAGACGAGTACTACCATGTCCTTACTCATGGTCATTTTAATGAATCTTATTTATGCTCTACATAGTCAAGGTCCAACTTTATTCAAATTTAAATTGTACATACATAAAAAACAACTTTTTTTTTTTCCCCAGTTATATGCCAGTATGCTATATAGGAAATGTTTTCATATGTTGTCATTTCAATCCCAGTTCTGTCATGTAGGCTCAGTAGAATTAATTAATAAAGAATTGCATCATGCTCCATGAGATTCTAAGAAAGCCATACTTCTCTGTGATACATGTTGTTCTCAATTTCCCTCTCCAACTCCAAAAGAGTGCCATTTTATGGCTTTCCTTTTTTCATGTCTGTCATAGAACACAGAACAATTTTAATACCCATCCACTCTCTCGGTATTAAAATTGCAGTTATGCCTGGATTGCATGTGGATTTTTCAAACAAAAGGACCTCTTTTCTTCTGGTCCCTCTTGTACATATGTTCACATTCTGCATAGTCACACGCTGCTAGCCATGTGTATAAAGCCACATGTTATGTCATATTTCTTCTTTTTAAAATTCCTGTAGTGAAAAGACTGAATAAGACTCCTTTTGTTGATATACCTCCATCTTTATTCTGATATACTTAAACCAAATATTCAGATGTTTGAAAACCCATATCAGAAACAGAGATGATCAATGTCACATTGATCACTTGCTAATGTAAACTGCAATATACACAAAGGCAAGGGAGCAACAAATGTCGTGTCTATAACCTCACAAACTTGACAGATTGACAGTATTTCACAGTTTATGTTAAAACCAGCTTCTTGAGAAAGGTAATTATAAAATGAAGTATTTAGTTCTGGTATTTAGATTATTCATTTTATTTTAATTGGCTTTTTCCAAGATAATTGGATATGTTTCCACATGTTTGTTGAAGAGGAACACTGGGCTATTTTCTTTAGAGATACAGTTTATAATTAATCATATTTTTGGTTAACATTTTTCCATTATGTGGATTCTTTTAAAGACTAAAGTACTTTCCAAGTATTGTGACAAGTTGTAAAATGCTTTTTCAGCATTACAGGAAAAACTATGGTTGCTGTAGTTCAAATACCATTTAATAATACATTCCTGTATTACATATATTTTTCAGTCCTAGCTTAAGCAAAACTCCCGTTGTCTTTTCAGTTTGAACTGAAAGGTGTCGTTTGAAGGTACAGTAATGCTGATCTAATGACTAGTTGCCACTAGTGGCAACATTCTTCTGCCATTGCTTTTTCACCTGCTTCAATCATGTACTTCTGCTGTCCTTGCATCAGCACTGCCATTCATGTGACCACACAGGGAAATAATTTGGGGACATAAATGAGCAAAAATCTATTTATAATTTATAATTTTCTGCTGATTTAGCTCCACTGAACAGATTTGTCATGTGTCAGTGCCAGCACAGAGAAGGTGGCCGAAGAACTTGTCTAGGACAAGGGGAAGAGTTGGAAGAGCGGAGCAAATTTGCCCATTTCGATGTCACCTAGCCATTAGATCATATTACTTTATCGTCAAATTCCATTGAGCTATATTGAGTAAAATTTATAAGAGTAAGCACATGGTAAATAAAGGTGTTTTGAGATAATGCATATCATCAATGAATGTTTGAAATTTAAGATATATACAAAAGAAATAGTAGTTAGTCACAGAAGAGCAATCCAGTCAAATGGAAATAAATGTTACTGAATAAAAATTGCATGTCTTTCTGATTTTTGCAACTGCTATTTTAACACTAAAATTATATTTCAGCAATAGAGTTGGCTTTTTTTGGCTCATAGAATTACTTGGTTCTACATTGTTACCTTAATGTTGATTTGAGGGAGGGAAGGGTGTTGTCCATTGATATTTCAGGCAAGTTCAGGCCCATTGCCTTAAACACCATACAGACATATCATAAAAAAATGTCCAAAAAAGTTAGTAAATCTATTTAATGAAAGATCTAGAAGAAAGAGTAATTCAAGAAATTTGGGAGGGCAATGAAATAGCAACATATTTTACATAACTAGTCAAATGGATCAGTTTGTGCGATTAAAAGGTCTTGTAGCTGTTTGCAGTGAATGGAATGTTTAAAGTTTGTCGTGATGATTTGTAGGACCGGGTGGTATGTCTGTGTTCTGTAGACTGTGAAAATGATAATCTATACTTCAAACACAAACCTTTGATTAAGAAACAGACAACAGGGGTTTAATCCTGCAAAGAAACGTATATACTTCTATTTGCACTGAAGTAATAGACACATTGATGTGCTTTATATTAAACAACTGTGTAAGTATTTGCAAGAATTGACTCTGAAACTGTGAAGGGCAGCTTCAGATTTGCTTTAGCGTTCATTGCTCCTGTTAGTTTTGCTGATAACTGTGATTGCTAAGCTGTTACAGGTAGCAACCCATGAACTCTTGCCTCTGAAATACAGTGCAGCTGTGTAAATTGTACGTTGTTTCTTTTCATTAAAATAAAGCATTCAAATGTTGATCTTTATACAATCCTAAATCAAGCACTCACTTTAAGAGCTTACTTTGTAATTTTTTGTCAGCACAGCTTTTGCAGTAACACTGAAAACTTGTACTTCAGATGGCAGATCTCATGCATAAGAAAGTATAATTTAAGGGTTTCTCAACCGACCACCAGTCTGTCTCAATCAATGATAGGTAAAATATTAGTCTGTATATATATCCAAAAACCAGTGATATATTTTAGGTTTATGTAAATTGTGGCCCCGATTTAGGTCATTTTATCTCAAGGTCTATCACATACTTGTTTTCCCTAAATTAAAAAAAAAAAAAAAAAAAAAAGGACCCTTCCTGTTGAAAGGAATAAAATAATTACAAAGCTCCTGAGTTCTTGATGATGTCTTTGTAGGAACAACTTCTGTAACACAATAGTTGTTCCATTCTAACAGGGATAGAGGAGATAGAGGGCAGCAGGGAGAAGACGAGAAGTGGTTTTATTGAAAATCTGTATGACTTTATTTCATGTGTTTCTGATTTTATTATATATACAGACAATCAGATTAATCTAAGTCCACAGAGAATGTATTTTCTTTCTGTATTTGTAGCCTGCAGATTTCCCTTTCAATTCCAAATCTTGCTATTCCAGAAAGGAGCAATATGCAAAGTATACATGCATCCAAATGAAACTGCCTAAAACCCACCATGTTCTTACAAGCTGTAGAGAAAATTATGATACAAGATTGATTCATTTTTCTAATCGCTATTTAATCATCAGTCTTAATTGTTAACAGAAAGCTTATGCTTTCATTTTAGATACAATCTTTTGTACTGCTGAACAGGAAATGGAAAGCAACAGAAGTCCAGTTAAGTACTCAGGAAAAATGCCATATGGCATGTGCATCATCTCAAAAATACGAAGAGCTCTTAACTTTGCAAATGTCTTCATGCCACATGGATGCACAAACCTACATTAGCAAAAAATGTGTGAGTAAAGCCATGGCAACTTTTCACTCATGATTTGTCAAAGATGTTTAATTTGCTGTTGTGTGATAAGTTGTAAAAATATAATTGAGTAAATACTTTTTTAGCATCGGTCTCTGACTAAAGATGAAGTAAAACATTTAAAATATTTCTATACTTTTTCTGTATAATATACTCTCAGTTTCACTCAAATAAGGGGAAAAATATCTCAAAACCCTACGGATAGGTTGTTTTTCAACTTTGGGTCTTTATTTAAAATTTTAGTGTTTGTGAATCCTTCCTTCTGGATCTGTCTGCACCACCACTTAGTGGTACTGGAATCTGTAAAATAAATTTCTTTGTCTTCTCACTTTTCTTCAGCTCTTTAGATACCAACTCTCCCTCTGCAGTCAGACAGCTAACTGGATGCTGAGTCACGGTGTTAATAATTGATTTCGGTCAGGAGGGTTGAAGATATTTTTGTACCAAAGAACGTACAAGGGAATGACAAGATATCAGATGCATTTATTGAAGGGAAGAGATCCCATCGTGTCCTGAAAGCCCTTGCCAGAGCACAGCAAGAGCCGGCGGCTCCCTGTGGGTCGGGGAGCCGGGTCTGAGGGCAAGGGCTGTGCCGGGCAGGGCCCCGCCGCGGCGGCAGCCAGGACAGCCATAGCTGGTCATCAGGCCAAGGTCGAGCCAGGAACACCAGTCAGCGAGCAGGGGTCAGGACCAGCTCTGGTCTCAGGGTCAGACTCAGCCAGTGGTCACCAGGCCAAGCCAAGATGTCAGACTGTGGGCTGGGTGTGGGTCAGCGGTGCCCACGTCCAGGCACCGGTAGTGGCATGGCTGCCAGCCGGGTAGGACTGCGCCTCAGGCGAGGCCGAGCACCAGAGCTACGGCTTAGGGGCAGCTCCCGCAGAAGGGGCCCAGCCTTGGCTGAGGCCGCCCCGCAGAGCTGTCTGGCAGCTCCCCACAGTCACCAGAGGGAAGGAGGGGCAGCCCTCAGCTGTGCTATCTCTCAGCTGGCCCTGAGCCCGGCAGCCAAATCCCCAGGTGGGGGATGCAATCAGGGCCCTTGCAGCCATTTAAGGTCCCAAGGTGCTGCTGCCCTTTTTTCTCTGCTTTACAGAAAGGCGTGGGAGCAGATGGTAGCCACTTTAACTCTGCAAGTATAAGCGACACCCAAGTTTCAAACTTTTACAGCTTTTTATTTACCTTGTTATCTGCCTAACTGGTAAAACTGTGCTATGATGACTCAATTATCAGTTTCTTTGTGAGCACTTATCTTGGTCAAGGAAATGTATGTTCTCATTTTTCATGCTGATTTCTTTTCCGGAGTGTGGCAGCTTCATTCCTCGGGCATTGAGTAGGTTTTGTCTGTTCCAGGCGCTGAAAGAAAATCCCATTTCTCTGGCAATTGAGGTGAGACAGAAGAGGCGTATTGGGTGCTGTCCAGTTTCTTGGCTAAGTAAGTTGAGGTAGTAAATGCTGTCAGATTATTGTGATATTTGAAAAGATTGTTTAAACACTTTCTCCTGCTTTAGGCACCAGTTGCCTAACTGAGCAGTGGAGTTTCTTTTCTTCTCTTTGGAGTACTGGGGAAAAATCTTTCATGGCCAGAGGCCTGTGAGATGCCAGAGTTTCAGTGGGGAAGTGACAGAGAAAGGAGAAGCGGTTTATTTCTATTCATTGACTTGGAGATCCAGGAAGAAATTTTCATTCAAGCCTTTGGCACAATTCCCAACAATTTTAGTGGGACATGAGTTTCACACGCTGCCTGTAGTTGTTAGGTTATTACTTAGGGTGTACTCATTTAGAATAGATATTAAATTTGTGTTAGACTGTAATTGGAAAGAGTATTAGGAGAAAAGGGGAAGTTTGGCTTTCCTAATAAAAGGGAAATGATCATCACTTTTTCTTTCCAACTGCTGTATGAGTTGAGAACAGTTTAGTTTACTTGGCAGGTGTGAGGTTTGCAGCATTATTTGTTGAAGAAGGTCCTTCCCAAAGTGATGCAGATTATATGTGTAAATCTGCCCTTTGTTGGTTGATTTATTATGAAGGCAGTTTCCCAAGCATACTAAATTTTCTAAACTATTAGACTCTGGTTTTTATAATATAAATTGTGTGTACTGTGGGTTTCCCGTATAATAAAATTAAATATAGAATTTTCACAAGTCTTATGATTATGTTAATGCAGGCCTGTACCAGAAAATATTTTAGATCATACATACATACATGAAATATGTTCTCATCTATCAGTATAAAGTTATATTAATATGGTTATCTGGAGTATATATGCATGTAGTGCAATAATAATGGAAGTGCAAACAATTATGAAATGTATATGATGGCTGGAGAAAAATACTTTAACAATGCAAACAAATAATGAATAAATATAAGATTTGCTTAACCCCACCTTTGTGGTTAAGATTTGATATTGCCATTATTTAAATTTTTAATACCTTTGGTAGATAAATAAAATGATTTCACCATGCAGATAATGCTTTTCTTGAGAAATCCAACACAAAGTGCAAGTATAAAAATAAAAAGGTAAATTTAAATATGTAAATTTAAATCGGAGAATATTAAAATAAATCACTGTATCTTTTGAACAACTACTGAAAAAAATAAAGCAAAAAATACATGCTTGTCAAATATGCAGTATAAATAAATAATTTAGGTGAAAATGGATGACTAGATATAACAAAGAGACGACCAAATAATGAAGGGCTAAAGGGTGGTTGTTACATCTGATGTACTTCATTGTATATTGTAAGTAATTGCTATCCATAAAAAATTCCATGGCTTCTGTATAAGAAAAAGAGACAATTTGACAGGCAACACTAGTAGTAAGCGACAGCAAGTACAAATCCTTGGCAACTGTCATTATCCTGCTGTTGAATTCAAATCCAAAACTGTGTGATAACTTTGACCTGTATATCTGTGACTGAACCAACGTCTGTTAAAGTAACTATATTTTTCACTTATGGAAAAAAATATTAACCATGTGGAGATTTATGTCTTAGAAAACCGTATGGACAATTTACTTTTCTTTAGTATGCTGTTATTTTCTATTTAAAGAAGAATCATGGAGAAATATGCTTTAGTTAGACAATAGTGAATAATTAGAAAATTGCACTTGAGCAACAGAATAAAAATTTTTATCTGATGTAGCTTAACAATTTCAGCATATAGAACTAATCAAAAGTAAGTGTTCCTTTCATAATAGTTCCAGAAGGTCTTCAGTGCTTTGGCCATGAATAAGCAGCAGCTTAATTGCTTTTAAGTGAGAAAAAAAGTTGTTAGACCTCTTCAGGGTTTTGGGTTTTTAAATTTCTTTTCCCATTTAAATTTCTGGTTTCAAAATCTTTTCTTTCTCTATCTGGGCATCTTTACTTGTGCCATAAAAATAGGATCACAACATCTTGGTGATAGCAGCTAGCAAAATTTACCATTGACTAAAGAAGAAATTTTGCTTTAATATGGGGTACCAAGCTGTTTTTCCTGACTAGTGAAAGCCATTTCACATTGGCTTTTTTGTGAGCTTTCCACATATTAGGACTTTCATTTTGTGGTGTTTAATCTCCAGAAGGATGAGACATGTCTAAATTTGAGTTTTCTCAAAGTGTTAAACAGCTCAGCAGTGCAAGAGGAAGATTAGTCTTGGTAATTGCATGCTTGCATTTTCTGGGTGAAACCACCCCAGATAAGGAATTAGAGTGTATGCAGAAGTTCCCTAAGGGTTAAATACAATGTATGTATAAATAGGTGTTATGGTGGTGGGAAATGTTAAGAAAAAACTGGACAACGACTGGGAAACATTAATGAATGGTGTTCTAAGAAGAAGAGTACTTAGAAAAATAGCGTCCTCTCACTGTCACTAGTCAGAATTCAGAACACAGCATCATGTGCTCAGACTCATAATACTAAAAACAGTTTTCTTTGATTGCACTCCAATATTTGGTATTCCTGTGATAGTATATTAGTTAAGGATTTCCTAGGTAAGCGTACCACAATCCATGTGGACAAAGTTTACATTTGTTGTGACAACATTTTTGTAATTTATAATGGGAATATTCTGATACTTAATTATTGAGTATGAAAGAAGAATGAGGGCTTGATCTCGTCTGATTCCTTTCTTGCTTCTTCTTGATCTTTGATACTGCTGTTGGCACAGTTTAGACTAGTGCTGATTTGGATCTCCCAAAGACTGGACAAAATCAGATTGTGGGGTCTTCATATGGATGAGTATTCCATCTAGCCTTTTGGCCTATGGTAGAAAGTAATTTCGCGCCGTTAATAGTAGCCTCAAAGTAAAAGTTGGAGGATTTTGTTCTCATCATTTTTTATGTTATTATGCAAATAAAACTCTTTTCTTAGCTTTATGAGATAATTTAATGTTTATTTTGTATGAAGGAAGGCTAGCACAGACTCAGTGCTATTGCAGTGTAGTATAGCTGAAATACCTACTGTACTTCCCTATAATCCTGTGCTACAGTACTTTATACAATTCCCATTCTGATCCTAGCTTGTGCAAAGATTAATTGAGCTGAGTTCTGAAATAATTTTATAGTTTGCAGGAATAAGAATCAGGGTGAAACTATTAGCACAATTTCATAAGGTCTTTTCAAACTTTAAATTATTGTAGGCCTTTCTGAACTCCTTACAGTCTCTCATTACTAAATTTAAGTAGTTGAAAGACGAGAGCAAAAAGATAAAATTTTAACTATATTTATCATATTTCTGTTTCAGAAAATGTTTCCCTCCCTATGCAAAAATATCTGCTAAAGCTATTGAAGGGAAGCAAATCTGTCAGCAACTTCTATATGCCCAAAACATTCTCCTGCAATCATCAGCAATGGTATCAAGAAGGTCAAGACTTCAGGGTTGTACTACACATCAAACAAAATCAGTTCAGAGCTGTGATGGAGTATCAGACATATAGACAGCTACAAATCAAGCAGTACAGACAATTTCTGTTTTATATCACCATCCAAGAGAAACAGAGCTGAAAGTGTTCCCACAGGTCGACTAAGGTAATCAAAGCTCTTCTGTCTTGCTTTTAATCATGACTGCTGCAGTTCAGTCACATTGTAATAGGGTTTCAGTTGATATTCTCAAAAAGACCTTGCTAATTTTTATTAAGATTTCTTGACCTAAAAATTTCTTAGAGTATATCCTTTTTAAAACTGTATTGATTTCATCAAAAGTTTCTGAGACAAAATTACAATAAAACAGGCATCCCAGTTTTCTTTAAAAATTTTTGATAGACTTAACACTAGATAGGTCATCAAGTTTACCCTCTGTAAAGAAGAATGTGATTCTCCATAATTAATCCAAAATGAATTGATTCTGTCTATCTGGAAAATCCAAGAGAACAAATGGGTTTTTCAATGTACCATAAAGGTGATTAAAGTGAAGACTTGGAGTACAAAAGTGTATTTCAGTGTGTTTAATTTAGATCTGTTCATCAAAAACTTTTTGTTGTGTCTTCTGGTTTGAATAGGTAAATTGTTGTAAACTGAGACAAACCTAATTGATTATAGTTATCATGGTATCTCCTCATTTGTGTACAGACATAATCTCAAATAGGATACAAATGGCTCTTAAATTTATTTTTTGTGAGGGTTTCTGAAAGTACTTATCCAAAACCATGAAAATATTTGCAATTGCTAATTTTGTGTAATAAGACATATTTTAATATACTTGTTGCCCGGTCTATGAAAGTCTTAAACTCTAAAACCAAAAAGAAAATATATAGTTACTTTTTTAAGGGGGGCACATTCTGGCTTTCCTATTTATATGGTTTAGTACTCAACATCAAAGTACCTATGCTGATTTAAAAGCATGACTTGCTTTAGAAATGCTAAAAAGAATACAAAAAAGCTCAGATTCTTTTCCGGTCATTTCGTCATTCAAGAAATGTGGAAACTGTAAAATATGTGAGATTACCTACATGTCATTATGGTCTATGTGAAGTATCAGTTCAATTCTAATTGAAATGCATGGAAAAATTGCCAAGGTTTTTCATATGCGAGGAATTAAAATCTTAGGCCTCAAAGCAGTTTTGAGTTCTGCATGGGAACCTCTTGTTGCAGACTAGGATGGGCACCGAATGTCACAGATGTGCTTGTTGAAGTATGACATTTTGTTATAAATCTGCTTTCCCCCCTGCCTTTTTTTTTTTCTTTTTAAAATTAGTCTTACTGTGGTATTATTCAGAAGTTGGCTCTAGTAAGAGCATTTAAAATAGTATTATGATTTTTATTAATTGAGTATTAGTTATTTAATTTTATTCTGGCAGCTGCATTGAATATATTTTGCTATCTGGGAAACAGAAACAATTAACAATAAGCCCCACTCTGCATTCACTGTACAGGCATAATTGCTGTCAATGTGATTGAAATTTTGCCTGAGAAAAGACAG
This sequence comes from Calidris pygmaea, assembly GCA_003697955.1. Taxonomy (NCBI): domain Eukaryota; kingdom Metazoa; phylum Chordata; class Aves; order Charadriiformes; family Scolopacidae; genus Calidris; species Calidris pygmaea. The sequence goes on along the minus strand of QJSC01027592.1, from coordinate 1,195,869 downwards.
TCATCAGTTCTTACTTTTTAAACTAGAAGCAATAATCTACATAGTATGCACTGAAAAGACTCTTTAATTACAAGTTTTCTCAGAATCATGAATTTTTTTTCTAGGTTTATTTATGCTGATAGATTTGAAAAATACCTTTAAAATTAGGGGATTTACTTTGCTATGAAATTCATAAAATATTGCATAAAAGGACTGTAGTGAAATTAAGCAACTGCTTTCCAAGTGTTCTAGAAGTTCTGACTAAACTCAATTTGGGACAGATTAAGTCTATTTTGCTTATAACAATCCAGTTTTTCTGTATTTTCTATATTTATAACTTAGGTGCTGTGAACTAAATTCTTATACTGCAGAAAATTAAAAAGAAAAGACAAATATATTGGATCGTTTCTTTAATATCCTATACTGGATTTTTTTTCAACAGAATTAACTGTGCTCTCTGTTTTAAACCCTGGCATATCCAGAGGGCATTTGAAGTATCCAAAGTTATTAAACAGCAGCCAAAAGTAATCAAAGTCAGAGCTTATAGAAATGGCACAAGAAGGATCTTTGCTAAAGTTTCTGTGTGCTATATTAAGCCAGTAACCTCTAAGTGAAGTTTTCTTGCATGCATAAAGTTTATTTGTAGCTTTTGCTTCAAACCCTAACGCAAAGCCTTTTTTTCCTTTAACGTAATCCTACATTAAACTTTTCTTCCTTTGTACGCTATTCCTAACATGTGTGACGTGTTAAAAATTCTTGTAAACACTAAGTGAAATAAGTTACAGCATAATGTACAATATTATTTGACATTAAAAGGCAAGAGCAGAATACTCTTAAATCAATCTTTTTAAGGTTATGTGTTTTTCTCATCTTGTTATACTATGATTTCTAGTAATAATCATTAAAATACTAAAGGACTTGTGCAGTTAATATCATTGGTAAATTATATGAGAGTGGATTTTTTATTTCCAATTTTACTTTTTCTGACTAAATATTAATCGTAAAATAAATATGTTTGTAATCAGTATTCCTTACCTCTTGCATTCATTTAGCTGCTGGAGAAGTGCTCTGAAAAGCTGAATCTGAACATGGCTGCACGATGAGCGTTCTTGGCAGGCAGCACTGAAGCACTAGAACCTAAAGACATACCCCATGATGCCGACGTTTATATTTCAACTGCAGAGATGTTTTTCTATCCATTCAAAAAAACAAAAGGTAAAAAAAAAACCAAAACCAAAACTGAGAACCCCCAGCAAATAGCTCAAGGGGTGCAATTAAAAATTATTTTCGTCCTGTCTTTTTGCATGGTTTAACAAAACTGTTTACTCATTTACAGCTCAGTAAGAGGATAATGTGCTTAATGAAAGAAAAATCTACTGACAGCCACATTTATTGCCCTTCATTAGCATTGGTACTTAATTTAATATAGATCTGAATAGACATTAGGGAGCCTGCAGGAGGTTAAATGGTGAAAATGTAAAGAGATTATTGAATTTACTGTTTAGTTTCAGTGACATCAAACAGACATAATTAATTAGGCTTATTTCACTAGCAAAAATTATCCAGAATGTAAGACTGAAGTCGTTAATGTCATTGTTTAAATTTTTTTGAAAATTTAATACAACAATATGGAATATATATTTTACTATGCTTTGTTAATTTTAGATTGTTTGATAAGACCATTATTAAAATTTGTCTTCTTTCCTTTTCATTCATTTACCAATCCGGTAATTATGTTTTATTTTTTACAAGGGGGAGAACTCTTTCTGAATCCTTCACAGTTTAAATGTGAAAATGTTTCTCTCTGTCATATTTTAAGATCATGAAGTACATTATGAGGTTTCTGCAGCAAACACTCTGTAACATGAGCTTAAGTAGGGTTCAGTATCAAATTCAAGATACCAATTGGGTATTCTATTAAACTATTAATTCAACTGGCATTTGTGATAAAGAACTTTTAATTGATATAAGTCAACGTATAATAATAATAAAAAATTATTATTAGTGTCGTCTATGTGTAGGTAGGACTCTACAATTCCAATGAGAAATGCAAATAAGATAAATTGTTTAGCATTAGGTGAAACTTTCCAATTTGTATAATCTTGTAGTAGGAGTACGTGATTTAAAAAAAAAAAAGTTAGGGATAGCAAAGAAAAAAGACAAAAGACAAATCATTCAACTAGTGTGCGTATTTTATATATATGTTGCATATATTTTGTATATATATTTCTTTGCTCTCTGGGCCATTTTTCTTTCTTATGTGCTTTCTTTAGAAACAAGCCTTGGGCTTTATTTTTCCACATAGATTCAAAATAGGATTTGTTATCTTAGGAAGTATTAGGAAACATACTTTAGTGTTAAATATTTAATTCTGAATTTCAAAATATTCAAATGATCTTTCAGTACTTCTTTTACAGATTGATATTACTTAGTGCAAACACATTTAAAAAAGATATCTATATAGTATTCATTACTGGCTATTTGCTTAAGAAAAAAAATACTTCCTAGCTCTCTATACACATTAAAATCTAATATAAATTATTAGAGACTTTATAAGTCCTGTAATTAAAGGTGTGTTTACGTATTCATGAAGGTATTAATGAATGAAACTTATGTTAGTAAGTCTGTCTTACATAATCAATTTAAAATATGGTAAGCTGTTATTTATAACATAAATTTTTCTGCGTATGATACAGGTTATACATTCACTGGAATGGCTATAATGAATGACCTATATATTCAGAAAAAGGCTCAGATCTTTGTATTTATTCTTGCAAAATTGTATGATGAAACTGCTAATGGTACTGTATGGATCATTGAAAGGATCCTAATATTTCAGTATTTTTATATGGGTACAGCTATAATTTGTTACAAAGTTGTCACTGATACTCCTAGCATAGTTTCTCCACGCATATGACTTGGGTGTTACAATACATTTTCAAATTCATTAAGCGAGTCTTTTTTCCTTTCTCTCATTTGCCTCTTGCAAGCCAAGTTCAAAACAAAAACTTCTGTGCTTTGTCTGCATATCTTTGGCTGTGTTTCATTGTGACATGCACTGCTGTTCTTTTAGCACCAAAATGTTGGCACACATTACTGAAAATTTCACACCATCTCTTGCTGGATCAGCAAGCTTAACCTACCAAAATCTGGTGTTGTTGAATGGTTTTTGACTGATAATCAATCTTTTTGCTGCTCGACAGTTGTTGCTGGGACACAGACTAGAGCAGGTGGCAGATGTGCCTTGTCTTTTGAGAAAAGAAAGAGTAGGTGAGCTTGGGCACAGAGTAACATATTGTGTGTCCATTAAAAGGGTAAGTATAACAGGAAAAAGTCACTGCTATAAGTAGAAAAGCCACCAATACCAGAAAATGGGCCTTTTACGCCCCTGATTACTGGTTTGATAGAACTGCAAAATGGCAATTAATAGTGTAGAATTCCATGTGCTCAAAAATCAGAACTGATGTTAAAAACATTCATAAATTCTCTGTATAACATTCCATAGTACTTTTTTGCTTATATTTTTTTTATTTATAAACAGTATGAATGAAGGATGTGTAAATTTTTAAAAAGGTACAATATATTGAAGGTAAATTTTAGAGATGTATAAAGACATAGACAGGACCTATTTTATATTTTCTTCTCTAGCCCAAGGTTGGGAAGAGAGCATAGAGTAATATGACTTGTCAATATAAACATACTGATTGCTGCATTTGAGTCCTTAACGCACAGATAACAAGGTCAAATGTCAGTAGCAAATTCTTTTTGCATGGGAATGGAAGATCAGTGCTATACTGTAAAGCCCCAACCCTGCAAATATGTACAAGTGAAAGCAGGCAGACTTTTTACACGTGTAGTTACACATAAATATTTGCAAGTTCAACACCTTTGTGGAAATCGGTATTTCAAGTACTGTATAAATCACAGAGTCTGTCACAATTGTATTATCTTGCATATACTTTCATTGCTTCAAGTGGTATAAATACCTGGATAAAATATAATCCCCAGTGATGTTTATGGCTTGATTTGTTTAGGTTTATTCACCTTCTCATCTTTCTGACATATTGAAATTTAAATTGAGACTTGGATTAAATGAATAAGGATTCAAACATAAGTTGTCGAATTGTGTGATCTGGGATAAAAATTGAAAGACATTGATTCTTTTAATTTAATTCAATATTTATAATAAATACATGTGACATCAGTTATAGGGTGCCTTTCCAACAGAAGTTTAACTAACAAAAAAGTGTCAAGTCTCAAGAATTTAGAACATATTTTTGGGGGGACTATTGTGAAAATACTGTGTTGCAGAACTGTGCCAAAGAGTTAATGCTCTGTAGTACATTGTTCTTCCATGTAATTTACATATGGTGATGGTAAATGGTTGTATTTAATTAATTGTTGGAAATATATAGGAGACCACGTGTTTCAGTGTTTGATTGCAGACACATATATTTAGCGGTTATTGAATTTTAAAATATATTGGATGTTCTTATTTATGCTTTTTAATACCTTGTCTTTCTCCTGACAGCTTTTATTGTGCCCCTACATCTCTTTGCAACTGAGTTTCAGGTGTCTCCAGTGTACCCCTTCATTTTTTTTCTTCATTAGTGACCAATTTCTTAAATTGATACTAATTTCTTTCTACTGAATTTAATTCCAATGACATTAGCAAACTTGCCAGATAAAATGATCAATTTTCTATCACTCCTTCATAAAAAGTTTGTGCACTTTATCAGTCATGCTATTGTAGAAATCATGACTTCTTCTAAACATCATCTTCCGTTCAGTAATTTTTCAGTTTCTGTGCTTGCCATTTACCTTGATCTTGCTTCGAAGTTACTAAGTTGGAGACAAAGGAATTTTGGCTGATCAATCAATTGTGGACTTAGACTGCAATCCAAAACCTATTTTTGGTATTTATACTACTGAAAGTAGCATCAGTGATTTTTGCAGGAGCCTTCAGAGTAGTGAAACTAAGCATTTATACAGGTATACAGCTATACTTACTAGAGCTCCACTGACTATAATGGGAACTATGATGTCTAGTTCACATACGGATAATTATAAGTAGACACCTAATTTAGCTGTGTTGATTTAGCTGTGTTGAGCTTCCTAAAGACAGCATTTTGGCCAAAATGCTGTTGTTCATAAGTTGTGCTCACAGAATTTTTGTATGTCATACTGACAAGGATTCCTTGCACGGAGCACGGGCCACTTTGCTGATCACATAGGCTCTTATTCTGGTTAATGCATCTTGTTACTGGGTGCAGAGCATTGTTTATGACCTACCTCAACCTCTCATTCTGTGGCTCACCATAGTAAAAGAACACTAGATATGGAAATGATTAGTCCACAAATGTTCACTTTTTTACTACTTAGCCAAAATGTCTGTACTCTTTCATTTAGAGTTCTATTTGTAGGATGTATGTTTCCAGTACTGTGTGCTAAAAGTAAAACTACATTCCATAAATATAAAAAATGCCCTATTTATTACCCTTTAATTGCAATTTCTCTTGAACAACTATATTTCATGTTGTATTTTTGATTAAGCCAGCAGAGTAAGGTGATACTGTATTAATTAGTTAGGTATTAGTACTGTGTTTGGGGGGCTGAATAAGAGTCCAAGTGGATCAGAATTCACTTGAATTAGAGAGAGAGATACAGCTTCCTCCATAGGCTTCATTAAGTCCTAAGGCTATAAGATGCCTGCATGCGAAATGGTATCTTTCTGTATATTCTTATGATACCTCAGCAGTGGGAACATAATTCTGGTAAAGAAATCAGCAATTCTGTAATAAGAAAAAGAATAATGTTATTTTCTAGCTGGGAAAAATACTTTCCAAATATGGCTTAAAATCGTGTTTGAATAAAAGAACATGGAAACAATAAGGTACAGCAAAACCAATGTAAATTAAATGTAAAAAGTAAAGCTCTGTTTAATCAGTAGTTGAACTTGGCCTAACACCTCCCCAGCAGTATCCTGGAAGACAAATCCAGGGTAGATTTTCAGAAACCTTATGTGCACAAAGAACCAGGAGTTGGAAGAAATCTTTGTCCATACCTTTCACGTAACAACAGGTAAGGATCTTGGCCTGTAGAACCTGTGTCTTAATTCCTTTATTTCCACTAAGCAGAAGTGTTAGAATGAAAAATTAATCAAGAAATGCAAAACATTGATATCTGTATCACCACTAACCTGTAGATTGCAGTAACAATCAGTTTAAAATAACTTATAATTAAATATCTGGCCCCGATAGTAAAAAAAAAAAAAAAAAAAAAAAAAAAAAAAAAAAAAAAAAAAAAAAAAAAAAAAAAAAAAAAAAAAAAAAAAAAAAAAAAAAAAAAAAAAAAAAAAAAAAAAAAAAAACCCAAACCAAAATTGATTGCCAGCTGTGCAGAATGGAGAAACTCATCCCAATGCAGAATGAAACACGAAGTATTCCAACCATTATTATTCTAGATCCAGTGAACGTAAGTTCAAAAGAAAAAAATAGAGGAGGATGGGGAAGATAAATAGAGCACTGGTGACTGAAAGGCATTCTCCATCTTCTCTGTGCCAAATGGAAGAAAATAATTTGCTTTGTAAACCATCAACCAATCAATTGAATATGGTGCTGAGGTGCAGAGCCAGAGTTTTAACCTTTCATCCAGGCTTTGTATGTTTTTATCAAACTGCATTGTTGCTGCAGTCTCTTCAGGGCTTATCTTATTCCTTTTGGCATTTACACCTTTTTAATTCCCAAAATAATTTCAGGTTTACTTGAGTGTAAATAAGGGAAGAATTCATATGAAATGACATGAACAAGAGTTAATTATTTCTTTTAAACTGTACCAACACCAGATTTTTGATTTCTTGAAACAATTTTGATTGCTTCTGGACTGCTCAAGTATAATAATAGGAATTTTTCTTAATTTTTAGTATTGATTCCCTGTTTTGTTATACTAATATTAGCAGTTTTGACTGCTAATCATTTACATATTTTGAATGATTTCCTAAAGTAAAATATAACTTTATTATTTAAAACACATTAAACATATGATTTATAAACATATTAAAATATGATTTTTGTAAATTCTAGATTTCAGATTCATAGCACACGAAACATGGTGAAAAAAATTCATCATTCACTGGTGAGCCTTGATTTTTATTTGTGTTTTGTGAAAAGCATATAAAAGTCTTCTCACAAACTGGGGACACTAATACTGTGACCTATTTTCCTGAAGAGTTCATATAAAAGTTCAAGGTAAGGGGATGAAATATGTTGATTGGCAGAGAAGATGGGATGTTTGTAATTTTAATCAAATTTAGAATTAAGACATACTTCAAATAATATGTCAGACTAGTGTTAGTGAGTTTAAAATCTAATGACAACTGCTGTCATTATTAGTTAAATATAGCCATTCTGCCTGTGGCCATAAATGATGACACTTCAGAACATGCAGAAACAAAAAACTCTCAAGTATTTAAAGAAAAGGGAGTGACTGTAAACTTAGTTAAACACAGGAATGTGACCTGGGCATAATATGTTTCCCAAATACAAAGGCATCTGTAATTTGGACAGAGGACATAACTGAAAGCAGTGTTGTTACCACTAGTGTGTTTAAATTTTAGGAAACTTGGGCCTTTCTTCCTATTTCGTAAGTATATATCAGGGAGTTTCATTTTTATTCTATTAATGCTTAATTATATTAATATATAATATATCTTTCAGATTCATGTCTCTGTTACTGCTCTGTACCCTTTAAAACGTATCACTCAGTTGTCTTAAAAAGTGGGAACTGGGGAAATTATGTCCTGTTTTTAATAGATTAAAATATTTTTTTCAGACTAAGTTTTGGATTCATGAGGTTATGAAGGTTGTTTGAGGCATTGATTGCCATTTATTTCTGTCAAGCTCAGGAGAGGGAAAGAAGTTAAATTAAAATGTGTCTGAGTACATATGTATAATATATTATAATAGAATACAATATCAATATATTTGTAATACCATATTCTAGTCTCTTTAAACCTTTTAGTTTATTCTTTTTATTATCATTTGAAGAAACTTTCTTAAAACTCTTGCAAATCTGGTTTCAACAGTGGAAGCATAAAGCAATTGTGAATGAAGGGGATAGGTGTTCAGAGAATAAGAAAACTGAGTTTTGAAATAAATTCATTGTAACTGGAAATGTGTGCAACATACAGACCTGGGCTCAAATCATAAACAGTATAGTCAGTTCTTAGACACGGAATGTCAAATGAAAATTTAAGTGCTCTGTGAGTTTATATTTGTTATTCTACAAGTGACATTCTTCATTCTTAATAGTGAACCTCTATGTCATCATATCATTAAGAATTACTTTGCTGGAGGAAGGTATTCCTTGGCATATGAAATTTGAAATGTAATTGTTCTATCTCAAGATGATTAAAGATTTACAGATACTTTAACTAGCAGTAGCAGTGCTACTGTGTGTTTTGAAGGGGTTTCTTCCATTTAGGTAATTTATCCTGCTTTGTCAATTTGCTGAGTTAGTCTTCACTTTCTGTACCAAACTATTGATTAGTATTGCTGATCTTGTTCAAATCATTTCAACAGCTAACATTAAGTATCAAGCGTATAGTTTAATTTCTGAAATATATGATAAATTCTGGCACCAAAAAAAATGTAAATCATGCTTATATAAAACTAGGTTACGATTTGTAAATTTACAGTATCAACCACTTAGTGGTTAACTAATTAATGTTGGCAGTAGTGTGTACATCTAGGTGTACAGGTCATCTAGTCCAATCTCCTCAAATAGAGCTAACTTCAAAGGTAGATAGATTGCTTGGGGCATTATCCAGTCAAGTTTTGAAAATTTCCAAAGATGGAAGTTTCCCAGCCTTTCTGGACAAGCCATTCCACTGCTTAAATTTTATCATTTTTTTTTCCTTATATTTAGTTGAATTTTCCCATGCTGCAGCTGTGACTGTTTCCTCATGTCCTTTTACTGTGCTCCTTTGAGAAATCTTTTTCTCCGTCCTCCCTATAGCTTAGGCCTCCTCTTGGCTGCCTTATTTCCATGGTCTCTCCACCTCTCCTTTTGCATAATGATGCTGCATTTTATTCCCAACTCTGAAAGTGAATGAAATCCACTTGCTTTATAGTAATAACAGTAGGTCCTAGTAGATGATTTTAGTCTTTAAGCAATGCAAGAAGGATTTGTGTGTCAAACAGCTTGTCTGTTTTTTCCTATTGTAGTTTTTAGTTTAATAGAGTATAACCTCTCTCCCTACAGACCTTGGCAATCTTCTACATTCTGTTGTCCGTATTTGCTCTATTTCTGTCACATAGACACGTAAAGACCTCAAAGTATTTTTAGCGGGGTAAGAAACTTCCTTCCAGTCTCCCATCAAATCAGTTCTGTTACATGTAACATTTTCAGTTATGGCGTCAGTGTGAAGGTTAGGGTAGGTTAAAGAGAAGCAGCACTTAAAACAGCTGCTAAGAAATCCTGAAGAAAGGAATGAAGCTGAAATCTCATCTGCTTAAACACCTTGATTGGACATTGTGTAAGACTGGGATTATAAAATCCTTAACCTAGTTCCAGGTAAGTACTTTTATTATCAATGATCTGTAAAGTCAGATTCCCATGGCTATTCTTTCTTCCTTCTCCCAGAATTTTGAATTATTGCTGCACAGTCCAATAGCGACAAGAGAGAGATCTCAATCCAGCCTGCATTCTGGAGAGTATGAGCACTCTCCTGGGAATTGTGAAATATGGAACTGAGTCTGTCAGAATGAGAAGATTATAGAATCTGACCTCCCTTTACCCAGGAAATATAAACACTTGTCCACTTCTATAAATGAGACTTCACCACCATTCTTCAAGTAATTTTTTTATTTAAATGCTCATATTTGCTTAAATTTGTGATAAACTCAGTGCTACCACTGTTTGTTTCTGCACTTAGTATATCTGAATTATCAATGAAGGAATTTGGCTTTGGAGATTCCTGGCTTGTGAGTAGCTGCCAAACTTCTCAAATCATGTTGGGTCATGGTCGCTTAGGGATGCACAGCAGCACCAACATACTGACAATTTCAGGTGGCAAGAGTAATTTATTGTTGAAAGTAAGGGAACACAAAGACACTCAAGTGTCAGATTTTATGCCTACGCTGCTCTGAAGTGGCAGCAGTATATTCATTACCATGTAGTGCCTGTCCTCCATGCACATACCAACCTCATTGATATCTTGTTCAGCCAAGGCTGGGAACAAATGGTCATGCTTAGCATTTTTGGCCATGCAGATTCCTAGAGGTTTTATTCCTATTGTGCTCTAAGCTTCCTTGCAGGCTTATAGAATACAGACAAGCTTGACCTTCAGAGCAATTCTCCAGCCAGCCTTAAGGGGTACTGTGGATGTAACCTTTAAGGGTGGGCAAAATTTTTCTTTATCACATTCTTTGGGTTAGGCAACTATATAATCTTCCTAAATTTGCCTTTAGGCATCTACTTGCTCTCATCATTCAATGCCCAAGCGAACTCTTTCAACTTATGTCATCTTTCATTATAATCTAAATCAGCTGCCACTTCTTTTCCAGATACGACTGCTCAGGAGAAAACCAAACTACACTTACTTGGTGTAGCATACCTGAACATCCTTCTGCTGTCACCCAGCCAACTTTTAATACTTGCTTATATAGGAGATAGCACATAATATGTGTCCAATAACTACATAAATGAATACCCTACCAAACTACATCATGATACAGACTTAGACTAGATTTGTCAATGCATGTTAGAGACCCTATTTCCATGGCTGAACCACCTTCTACAACTTCTCTGAAAACATACCATTTTCAAAAATTTCCAGATGACAGTCAGTCTATCTTTTCATTCAATGATGTTGCTCAGTTGATATCTTAAGATCTGTTTTCTGATGTTAGTTTCTGAACCAGTAGTTAAATTGGTGTTGTAACCATGTCTTTATAACAAGATCACTGTTTTCTTGTGATCAGAAGTGGAATTCATGGGTAAGTCACGTGAAGGTGTGATTCAAGATAGGCTGTTCACATGAATTCTGACATCTTTCTCATTGCTAGGCATTATTATATCTTCCATCATTCCTCATTTAGCATAGTCTCATATGACTCGGAACCTGTATTGATGGAGGGACCAAGGGATAGTCAAGCCATCCTGTATGCTGAGTGGACAGGGTGTCTTGCATAGTCAACCAAAATAATCTTTTCACACAAGGGGGAGTTATTAGCATAAAAAATGGTGTCCATTAGAAAAATGTCTTCATAAAGTGTTGTTGTTTATGAAGTAAAAAGTCACTGTGCTGATAAGTGACTGATATTTGTGTATGTCCTTTTAGAGAGGAGATTATTTCAAGCTCTTCTGTGAGATCCTGTAGAACTTTTCAGAGGTTCCATTTCTACAATGGCTTTTGTAAAACTTTCATGCTTTCTGGATGAATAATAAATCAATAAAAATGAACAATTTTCAGTTGTTTAATAATAAGCACTGTGATGACATTCAGTGAAGTCTCCCTGCATTTCCCAGTCTAACATTGTTAGTTTTAGCTGTGGCAAGTACGAACTAATGCTTTTTGCCCATCTGTATCCGACCTGGCATTCCAGTTTTAAATCCTGTGTCAAAGGCTATTCTGAGCCTAAGAATCTACTTGGTACATCTGGCATTAGCAAAGTCTGATGCTGGAAAGTGATCAGTGGCAGTGGGAGTGTTTAGAGTTTTAGCAGCAGATCTCTAACTATTTCATCCCAAATGCACGTGCCAATTGGTTTTCACAGCAACCACAGAATACCTTCCTGATAACTACAAGTGTGCATTTCTGCTGTTTCAACAGTAAAGATAAGGCAAAATTCATAAATTCTACAAGTAACAGGAAGAGCTCTGGAGAAGGAAAATGAAGCTACCTTGGTGTTAACAAGTCATAGAACCCCAGAGAAACAGATCTGTGGTACGAAGCACTTAGTACAAGGGAACTTAATGTCCCCGCTATACACATTTTAAGAGGTTTTACTCTGGGCTAGCTCTTGTCTGTGCAATGGACTTATGGAAGAACTTTGGATAGACCTCTGGGAGTGCATCCATTGGTTTGGTTTCACCCAAAGGACATCGGTTTGCATGCTTGGAAACAGCTCTGTGATATGAATCAAATACATTAAGTGGAAGCTATAGGTTCCTCACTTAAAAATTGCAGTCTTTGTTTGAACTAGAAGGCTAATGTAGATGCATCCTTGTGGAAGAAAACAAGCCACAATTTTTCAAATGTAATTTTGAAATTCACTTGCTTGTTGAGAAGCCACATTGGTTACAAAACAACCCCTACTAGATTAATAGATTTATAAATTCACATTCTCAATCCTGATAAATTACTGTAGCTGTACAGAATTCAATAAGGTTAGCTCATTTAAGTTCACTGAGGATCTAATTTATGGACTTGTTCTATAGTTTGACAGTCACTAAAGATATTTAGTTGGGAAACTAAACCATGGTTTAATAAGAGTTTTTTCAAATTGATTGGCAGTATCAGTGTTGATGAGAAGATAAATTATCTTTTGTCTTAGAACTTTAAATTGATATGAGAAGCTCAGCCATTTACACTTTAGTGGGTTTAGAGACATATTTATTAACATAATCAACACACACTTTATATTTCATGATAAAGTAGCCTCATGATATAAAGATTTGTGAATTGAAATTAATTTTTTGGAACTGTCATGCATCTAACATAATCCAACTGTAATAACAGCACTATGAGGCTTACATTTTCGAAATTATGTATATAGACATATTCCATGAACATTGATGGCAGTTACAAGGCTGAGGATCAAATTTTTAACTGAGTTAATCCTCTAACTCCCTCTGATTTTAGTCATCTTAGATTACTAAGTAATTTTTAAAGGCCTTCAGCCCCTAAGTTTTTAAATGTATTCAGCACAGACTGAATTGTTGTCAGTGTGATGAGTATGTTTATTGGCACAGTTTTGATCTGTAAGTAAAGAGCTACTGGTTATATTTCTGCATGCAATACACAACATTCTCCTTTGAAGATTTAATTGTAAGTGCTTTTTGTGCAGAGGCAGTACACTATTTAGAGGTCATTTTCTAGTGTTTGAAGAAAGAAAAAGCTAAGAGTTGAAGTGAAATAAAAATGTCATTTATGTGATGCAGTGTCAGATATGGAACTCAAACAATGTACAAAAGGTTCAGGCTTAATTTTCCTGAAGCAGAAGAAATGAGAGGCATTTCATTTTTGTAGGTGAGAAGTGAAATGTTCCTCTCTGCTCACTGATAGAGGCATGCTAAGGTGAATTTTAATTATGACTAAATTGTGGTATTACTCTTTCATACCCTGAACATCTGTTCCCTTCAGGAATGATGATTTATGCAGGCTATCACTGCAGACAGCTTGCTACAGCTTATGTCACGGTTAGTAGGAAGCTGGTGGTAGTATTTCAGAAAATACCAGCATCTAAGTGGAGACAGGCCAGTGTGTATTTTTAAGGTAATAGTGAGAAGGGAGCGTGGTGTGTCCGGTTTTAATTTTGAAGCCAAATATTGACTTTACTTTTTTTTCTTTTTTTCTTTCAGACCATCTGTCATTAATGAAGAAAGTATCTTGGACAGTGAATGGCCCGGTTCCTCATAATGTTGTCAAGGAAAAGAAAACCAAGCCTTTCATTTCCAACTGCATGTAGACAACTGTTGAGGACACCTCTGACAGTATTTCATTAGGAACTGCACAGAGCAGGATAACTATGAGACTATTTCATCACAAAATCAAATTGAAAAGGTAATCTTTATTTATTAGCATGTTTGAATGAATACATCTCCAAAGTACCTTCATTGTTACCGCGGTTATATTGCTTTTAGATAACTATAGATTATTCTTCTTAAAAACCAACCAAAATTTCCTTAAATTACAAAGCCTTGGAATTCAACAAAACTGGGGTCATATGTACGTTCAGGTTAGGTAAGGGAATTTTTACGTCTGTGCTCCCTCTTTCCTGAAATCCCCCCAGCTCTTTAATCTGCCTGTCTTTGCCTTGTAGCCACCTTGCTTCTGGTTATGCCTATTTTTCTCCTAGTTTTCGTGTGCTAACAGTACGTTATCGAGGAAGATTATTTCTAAGATTATTGAGGCCTGGGTTATATGTTTGAAAATAAGGTCAATTTTGATTAGGCTAGTTATTTAATTACAAATATTCAATAGTATATTTTTCTTTAAGGATATGACACTCAACCATATAACAACATTTGTTATAGTTACGATGTATACAAGAATCTTTTTTTCCTGTATAAGGCATTTTAATACTTGGCAATTTGGTAGGTTTTAGAAGAACTGATGTTCTGTCTTTGGTTTCAGGTAATTCCAGAATATTATATGTATTTGTCCCAGAAGAAGTATGGCATATATACTTTATTCACCTCATTTCTATTATTACTCTGTGATGTATTTGGAATAAGTTTCTAAAAATAAATTTTAAATACTTTTCAAACCTAGGGCTAATTCACAGCGTGGAAAACTTTGCAAAGATTTCCACTATATGTAAGAAATTTTGAATGTTAGCATTCAGCCCTCTCTGAATTGTGAAATCCAAGTTTTTTTAAGTCTGTAGGAAAATTATAATTTTCATACACTAAAATGATACCCAGGAGAACTATATCTGGCTCAGTTAATGGAAGGTCTTATGTCTTTCAGTTTTTTAATGTTGCCTGTGATGAATATCCCATATTTTGTAATATAAAACTAGCTTGATTACTGTCAGCATTGGTTGTAATATATATCAAGAAATTGCATGCAAATATGAATAATGACACTTCTGCAATAAATGCTCTTAGAACCTGTTGTCTAACTAGAGCATTCAGGATACTTGTAACATTATGAGGATAACCAAAACACACAGATCAAACTTGTCTGTACATTAGAGGAAAAACATTCAGCAATAATTTTTGAACATCACACAAAATCAGTAGTTTGAGACAGTAATAATCAAATTTTGTTGGATTTTTTTTTCCCATGGGGATGGCTTGACCCAGAACATTAATTATTAAACTGATATCCATGAAGCCTTATAGATGTGTGAACTGCTTGTAAAGGATATCCAGAAGTGACGGAAGCCATAGTTTTGAGTACGTTTCAAATCAATGTATTCCAGCACTGTTGCTAAAAGAAGCCTCCACCGCTTGTGCCCTGTCATTGAACGATTTCTGCAACTCCCTTGATGGCACCAGGTTTTTGTTCCATCATTCAGTGAACCACATAGGGAAGGTGTCATATGCCAAAAATAAACTGGTTAAAATAGTCAATTTTAATCTGGAATAGTTTCTGGAATCTGATTCACTGCACACCCACATAAATACTTTTGCCAGTACAAGAAAAAAGGGCACACGGGAGTGGAAAGAAGCAAATGACTCTGAAAGAGAAAAATTGTTGGGAAAATTCTAGCATGTATGTACCACTTGGTGCAGAAAAAAGAGAATACAGGCCAAAGGAAAAGTTGTATGTTTATGTACAATTCACATTTGAATTTTATGCAAGCATTTGATCCTCCACTGAAAGATGAATGTAAAAGGTCGACACATTTAAAAAAGGTTGAAATTCAGTCTCTCAGGTACTAATGCAACAGTAATTATAAAATAAAAATATTTTAAAATCTTTAAAATGGTATATCATCCAGACTAGTGATTTAAAAAGAAAACTTTTTCTTGCTTATAAATTGAAAACAAAAACAAATGACCATAAAAATTGCAATTCTATGTCAAGGTGGACTTTCATCTAGTCCAATATCCTGTCTTTGAGTGGATGTCTAAAGAAAAGAGGAAGAATAAAGGCAGCATATGGTACATATGGTGCATATGTTGACAATTTCCTAGCATACTGCCCTCATCTGGGACAAGCCCAGTCATGGTGTAGTCAAATTACAAAGAATATATCAGAAGCAGAACATTTTCCTTTTCCTTGAATACAAATATTATTTGTTATTTGATTGGGGCATCATTCCTTCCCTTAGCCATTCACTTAGCATGATTTAAAAAAACAATTGAAATATTTTTTTTTTTGTATGTCTAACAAGCAAAATGCTCAACAGATTGTTGCTACTGTGTGAAAAGTGTCGTTGTTTCTCTGTTGTCAGTAATTATTTCTTATCACGCTTTTACCAAATAATGAAAAAGTGGGCCAGCTATGCAAAGAGTGATGTGAATTCACCAAATCCTGGTGGTATCTTGGGAGGAAGGTCTGAATTGCAACTGAAGGGCATTTGATTATTTTTGTTCTGAAACCCTGACAAAAGTGACAACATTCGCACTTCAGTTATGCTATGTCTGTATCACTGACTGAATGAGAAAAAAGGATACACTGAATGATTGCTGTCTCTGTTTCAGTTTTCAAAAAGACAGATTTACCAGACTGTACAATCTTCACGGTCTTCCTCCCATCTCCATTTAGTCACCGTACAGGCTTCTGATGGAAGAACCACACATCTGCCATACAGCAATAAATATACTGCTGTATACCAAATAGGATTCAAAATTCATTGAAGGAAACTATTTTTTTTCATGCTGAAAATGCCTATTCTTATGCAATTAAAACTGGAGAGAATGTTAAGTACATTTAGAAAATCTGAATGAAAAGATAAATAGTGATTATTTTTTTTTTCCATTTGTTTTGTATTCGAGCTAGTATGAAACAATTTTTCTGTCCTGATGAAGTTTAGAAAATGTCTAAAGAACTCTTACTGAGCTAAGATCTTTCCAAATATTTTTTTATGACAGAGATATGAGACCAGAATTTGGTAGGGGAGACTCAAGTATTGGTCCACATTCTGTTTGGTTCTCATTAGACTTGAACCTGGTTCTCCCAAATCTATTTGAGATGGGAATTTTCAGTAAGGCAACTGCCTAGAAAGTTAAGAAAACTGTAGTTTTAAAGAATCAGAAACTACAACTATTGGTGGATCTGGATGCCATTGTAAGAAATTGTAGTATATTTGCATGTTTTCCCATCTTCTCTTCTCCCTTGCCAGAAAAAGTGTACTGAGTTAGGTTAGAACTGGGTCAGAAATCTGGCATTTGGGTCCAAATATGGCAAATATGTGCAAAAATGGGCAAGGGGAGAGCAAATATGTTGTATTTTGGCAATCCTAAGTGATATGCAACATCTTCAAGAGAGTTTCATGTTTGTGCATGTTAGAACAGCGTCAAAGCTACTGTAATTACAGTTGAAAGTAAAAAAAGGGAAAAAAAAAAAAAAACAAACCCAAGGAAACACAGAACTGTATTGATGCTGTTTTCTCTTTGTTGTATTTCAAATTGTATTTCTTTGGAAAGGCAGCATCTCTCCTAAGTTTGGTGTGCAATGTCAGTCATGGAATGTGGATTCTGTTACCTCACCAGTGAAGGAGATGTATTTTTCACACTTAAACATGTGTTGCAGTCGAATGTGGGATTTTTAAAATGGGACACGTTCCTTTTAAAATTTGCAAGACTGATAAATTTTTTCTTCATACTTTGTTTTCTCTATGAGCAGCTTGAAAAAAACAACTTAGGATATTCACCTGGCTGACCTGAAATAGGCATGATGGGTGAATGTCATTAGTATTTTCCTCTGCCTTTCTTTTCAACAGTTCCGTGAGCAATGAATTTCTCCTGGTCAAAGCATTGCCGTTTCTGTCATCAAAAAGTAACTTGTGTGCTATCTTAGACTTTCTTCCAGAAGATGACAGGTAATTTCACTAGCATTATTTCAGTGACAGTTTCTGCTTTAATCACACAAGTCCTATAGCGGTGATTCAACTCTTTCATAAAATTTGCATTCACTGAATAGTATTGCACATATTTATATTGCACAATATAAAAATAGCTATTGTACATATTCTCAATTATTATGATTTCTGTATGAATTGGAGAAAGGTAGGCTAAATATTCAATAATCAATTATTTTGAAGTATGTGTGGCATGCAAATAGTATTTAAATGGATGCTATGAAGAAATACATATTTTAAATTGACTGAGGTATATGACTTTATGTTATTCAATCTGAAAACCTGGTTCAGCATAAAAACCTAATAGTGGGAGGATTCTCTTGAAAACAATAACTATAATGCATGACTAGGAAAAGTCAGAACAGTGTGGACATAGACAATAAGTACAATTTAGAATTTCACTGTGGGCACAAGAAATGGCTTGTGATATCCCCTAGTGTAATTGTATACAATAAGGCAAAATGTTATTATGTTTGGGGTGTGTTGTTCTAAACATTTCTAAAGGAGAGTTTCTATCTTTGTTAGCAGAATGAAAAGTTATTTAGAATTAAACATTTTAAGCAATAGAAAAACATGTATGTTTAATGGGAATCAGAGGTCAAATTAAGCAATTGGGACATTTCTAGAGTTTAGCATATGTTTTTATTCAAAGCATACATGCTCTATTCAAAATATGCAATTAGCATAAAAGTGTAATAGGGAAAATCAAGCCCCTCTTTCTTTTCTGCAGCACCCAGCGTAGCTCAAATGTGCACTAGTAGGCCATACACTTCCCACTGCTAAGGAGTCTTTTGCTGAAGTCCCCGAGTAACTTTTAAGATGTTGCTATATTATATTGTTTTTCTACCATGACCGTATATGGTCTATGAATACACATTAAGACACTTTACACACTATATTCATCTTTTTGTGCATCTAAACTAATTAGAATTAGCAATATTTTTCCTTCTGTATCTTACTTAGTAAGGTCTTTGAAGTAGAGCTTTCTGTTACATGTATGTGTACAGCATCTGATAGAAGTAGATTCATTTTTCACAGGCAAATAAATTTTTCGTTTTCATTTCATACTATTCCAGTTGATAAAATACACATAAGATTTTTTTCTACCCTCAGTTACTTTTTTTCCAAGAATAATTTGGAATATTTGATTTCTTGCAGTTCTAATAAATTTGCATATATAGAATGTTATACTTACCAATGTGTATAGTCACTACTGAAAATCAAAGGATTAACAGCTGTAGATTATGCATTTTATGTGGGCTATAGACTACATTGTAAAGGCATTTGTTCTCTAAGTGGTAAATATTTAATTTGTGGCTGTTTAGAGCATATTTATACTATGGAGGGGCTTTTTTGTTTTTCTTAAAGTATTTGTTAAAGAACTAGGTCTTAATTATTTGCAGTAACAGCTTTCTTTTTTTAAAGTTTTCAGATGTTTGCACACTGAGGGTGAATCTTACTTCTCCAGTGAGATACTAATAGAATATATGTGGAGGAAAAATTGACAATATCATAAGTGGTAAGTAGCATTTGTAGGACAGGCTTTCTGCTTACTGCACCGAGGACTTAGAACTGAAAATCAAATCTGGACCTATAACTTTAATCCTTTGCATAAGTTGGTACCCTTAAATTGAAATAAACAAATAAGCTCATGGATAAACCTATTGTTCTATGTAATTCGAGCACTTTAATATTTCAGTAATTGTTCATCCTTTTTTCAGTGATTGTGTGTCTTTTTTCCTGTGGGTACTTTAGTCTGAGAGGTTTCCTTACAGTTTCAGTGGGATAACACATACACAGTTTTTCTCTTTGATCCTTGTATGTGTTCTATAGGAGTATAATTTTCAGGGTTTTTTCACTCTGTGCACAAGCCAGATAGCATTCCCTGGCCACCTTTTAGGAAGAAAGCAAGCTCCCTTCATTATGAGCATTTTCTTGTTATTTCAAAGTTTACAGCAACTTTCAAATCAAAGATTATACATATATTTTATAAAAAGATTCTTGATTATTAAATAAAATATAGAGAATGCTCATGAAAAGAATTGTAATAGGAAGAACATGATAGCCTCAGTTAAATATTCCCCAAAACTGTCCGAGGAGAAACTGGGCACATACCCCGTCAATACTGTTGAAAGAAGAACCCACTGATATATTCAGAGCCTTTCTATTCCATGTGATGGAACTATTTATCTCTTTGGTGGCACTTTCAATTTATGGCACTGATGACATATAGCAAGATACGGATTAAAGCTTTGTGTGCCTCGTTTTCTTTGATCATAGACTATGTAACTGCACTTGCAGCATTTGGATATAAGCATGAGTTGTTACTAAAATATTTCCTTCAAAACAAGCATTTAAATATAACTCAGTCACAATGAAACACTCAACCCTGCTTTCATTGGGAAATCATGTACTGCAACAAAAGTGTCTTAGATGCCACTTATGGGGCCTGTCTAAGAATCAACCCAGATATTTCTTTTCTGCACTAACATTTCGACCCTCAGAGGTGGAATTTAGTGGACACACCTTGTTCGACAGATCCAGGGAAAGGAAACTGGCATTGATCCTATAGCTAGAGAAATGTTTTGATTCTTAACCTAGCTAGGATCTTAATTCTGAATTTAGAGGCGCAAGTCTGCGGAGCATGCATCATTACTTTTCCTATAGGGATATAAAAAGTGGCTCTATGCCTACTATGAGGTGCTGCGTGCTCCATAGTGTTTTTCTCCTTTTATTACCTCTATTGCCTGTTCTTAAGGGAGTATGTTCATTGATTTGACAGATCAGTAAGAATTCGCATCAACAGATGCAGCTAATTAGCTGTTCTATTCAGCCCAATTTATAATATATATACTGCAATATTATTTAATATAATATAGTATAATCCATATATTATTATAAATATTAATATTATTATAGTAAATGTCTACTAATATATTGTATGTACAATGTATTATTCTATATTGAATAATAACAGGATTATACATTTTTCATGAAAATTTGATACTTAAACTAAATGCTCAGTCCTCAGTTTTACTCATCTGTGTGAAGTTCTAAAACTCCATTGGAAAGCACAACTGAGTCTATTGAATTTATTTGGCATACAGAATGTAGCCCCTTGTAAATACTTTATTCTGTTTAGTGTAGAAAGCACAGTACGAGCAGGGAAAATAAAAAAGATGTTTTAATTGGTCTGGCAAATGTGTAGCTGCTGACACCATGGGTTGTAACCAACAGAGCACTGAAACAGCATTAAGTTCCATTATAAGTTATCTTTACTTGACTTGGTAAATGACAGTGGAAAAAAATGACAAGATCAATTTTTCCTCCTTCTCCTTTCTGGCAGTGTCTATGTCTGGTTGAACAGAAGAACAGTACCTTTGGTTTTCAAGAAATATTTTTTTAGAGTAGTATCTGGAGTTTCTTCCTATGAAATCTGAATATATGCCTTCCTAGATAGTATTTTTTTAAACTCTAGTCCATTGGGTCCCTTCGAATCTCAACCATTCTGTCATTCTGGGAATTTACCAGGGGGACTGCAGTAATGCATCAGAACCAACTATTTTGAAGAATTCTAAGCACACTGTGACTGAGAAAGTCCTTTTGGCCTTTCACTGGCTGGTTGCTACAATTTCAACTGGACAGGTTTCTTTAACTGTTTAGACACAGAATGTTTTGAAAATAGAGATGAACACCTGCAAGTTAGTCACAATTTAAAAAAGGAAATACCCATGAAAATTATTGTTTTTCATAAGAGACTGCTTGATAAACCTCTTCCAAATGGTGGCACAGCTCCTTGTGTAAATGTGAGAAATCTTCCCAACACTGTGGTAACCCAACAAAGCCATCATGAGTCTGACTAGTTAAAAAAGAGTTTGATTAAATACTTAAATGTGGAAAATTGAGCTCAGCAGGGTTTCTCTAGTGCTAACATAAAGACAAGATGAGAAAAGGCGGAAAAAGACAGAGAACTTTCAAAATGAGTTCTGAAAAAAGGCAACTTCTTCAATCATGATTTCTTCCTATATTCATCCTGCATGGATTGAAGACTCCCAAAACTCTTAATGAAAAAATTTGGCCGTCAACTAGATTGCTGTAGACTTGCATTATATTTCCATTCATCAGGATAAATAGTAAACAAAGAATAAGGATTCAAAATCTTATATGACATCTTATATGACCTAGCTTGGATTAAATTGAACTAAACTGCTCTATCTCTCTTTTTCTCTTAATATGGCTATAATCATCACACTTATACATAGATGTATACAGGCAGTACACTCCTTTCCACTCCCTTTCCATTTAATTCCCTTCCATTTCATTCTTTACTACTAAATGAGGAGCAATAGTAGTAGATTATTACTCTGTATTTCTCTTTTGGTCTAGAATTTGTCCAGATTTTAGTTTTGTCTCTGAACTTCAGCACAAGAGCTGAAGGAAAACCTGGTTGTAGGTTTCATGAGATTAGAGTGATTCATTCATTCCAAGTTAAACATTCACACGTAATTAAATAGCTTCTGTAAATTCTGTGTTTTAAAACAAAAGAAGCAATTTGTTATGTTTTATCCTGAATTGGTGAAATTTAACCAGAGGAGATGAGATAGCACAGTAAGTATAGTGAGGCTTCTGTTGCACAAGCAGAACATTGTGAGCTTTGCAGCAAGTTTGATACTGACATTACCTTTCTAGTTCTGTGGAGATGCTGTAATGTGATTACTCTCCTGCAGGCCATCGCAAGTTGTCACTTCTGGTTGCTGTTGGCTTCTATTTGCTGTGGTCCCACACACTGCTGTTTGCAAAGTCACAAGCTGTGTTGTAATGTCTGGAAATATGTGTCATTCCTGCACATGAATGGACTGAGGAGTAAAATTAAGGCCATTGTAACTCTTTCTTTCTGACTGGAAAAACTAAATTCCTACAAAATATGAGATTGTAATTCTGAATATTGAGTAAAACTTTATTCTTTATAGCCCAAGTCATGCAAATGACTTAGTATTTAGGTAGCATCATTAATGAATGGGAGGACAGTTATTTCAGTCTGAGTCTGTTTTTACTTTTACATAGCAAGTTATTTAAGTCTATTAGTTTTGAATGCTGACCTGTTATAAGCTATTCTAGTTTAAAAGATAGGAGAGGAAAAAAAAAAAAAAAAAAAAAAAAAAAAAAAGATGTCCAGGGTGGTAGAAGTGGAGAAAGAGGCATAAAGTGTATTGGAAAACTACCAAATGTCCCCTGCAAATGGACCCTATTCAGAATCAGTAAGCGTATGATGAGTGAAGTGGTTTTGAATATCGCCTTTAGATTCCATGCTGTTACAAGGCCAGCCCCGAACATGGCAACTCTTATTTCCACACACAGTACCTCTTCACTCTCAATTTAACCCAAAAATCTGATGAACCCATTACTCCATACTTGATTTCATGGAACAAGGAGTAGATATAGTTACAAATGATCAATCACAAGCCGTGAACCAAAGCAGCAAGGCATTAACAATTCACACCATTTCGGTCCACTTGCTCAAGCAGAAGATGTGCCAGCATATTTAATGCACAGCTACTTCGTTCAGTTCAAGAAAAGACATGACTCATGCTCATTTTAGGAACTGAGGAGACTTCATAGGTTTTTGTTTCTACTAACCACTGAGAGTTAGGGTATGTACTTTTAAACAATTAATATAACCAGGTGTTCAGTAAAGGTTGCAGACATAGGTAAGTTTTTAAATTAAATTTTGCTCAGGTTAAAAAGAAAAAGAAGGATGACCTGGGAAATAGTTCCCACAATAAAGCCAAGTTCTATTTTACAAATTTCTGTTGTACAATCAACATCTTGTTCAGCAGTATTGTAACATTGTAGACCCCACAGGCATATGCCGTCAATTTAATGGGATCACTGAAAAAGCAAAGCAGCTGTGAAAGATTGCTTTAAGTACAGCAATCGTGTGCTTGTCATTCTGTTCAATGGTGGAAAAATCCAAATTCGGATAGGCATCAGTATTTAAGAAAATGACTGCTAAAGCATCTCTCATAAGTACCTTGGGGACAATACGATCTGACATACAGCATGTAAACAAAAGTACACAGCAGCTGTTAGATTAGTTTTTGTTTGAGTAAAAACACACTGACATAATTTTAACAACATGGGAAACGGCATGTTCTCCGTCATTCTGTTTCACTATGCAAACCACAATTGTGGATAGTACATGCCAAGTTGCCCTGGACAAGCAGTTGTGTGGTGTTTACTAAACATAAGAAACAGTGAAGCACAGATTGCTAGCACAGTCTCAGGCCCTCTGTGTAATATATATACAGTGTCCAGTACATACTGAAAAGTACCTTCAGGAAAAACCTTGTCCTGAGGAAGTGTAAAAGAATTTCTAGTATTTTTAAAAGTATTTTCTAGTATATTGAAAGATTTTTTTTCCATAGTGGAAAAAATGTTGATGATTTCTTTTCTGTTTTTCTGATACTGTTATTTATTTAAAAAAAAATACTTTTACTCTTTGTAGGCTATTTTCTAAGAGAAATTGATGTAGAAAATAACTCAGCATAACACTAATTTTTATGCCTCAATAACGTCATGGGTTTAAGTAAGAAAAAAGTTAACAAACTGAATTTTGGGGGGATTGTTTTTATTTTTTTGCAGTTCTCTTGTGGTGATTGCAAATTGCCAGAGGGTGATTTTCCCATTCCTTTACAAACGTTCTGCTTACTTTTTGTGGATATCCTACTGGGCTTTGGATTTCATGCTTTCTGTCACTCCATTTGATCACCACTGCGCTCTTATAATTTTCAGCAAGTTTAAAGACAAGATAAAGAAAAAAGCAGATTTTTCTCTCCTGTTTGCCACAGTGGCTTCGTGCCATGATATCCATCAATTTAAAATCTCTGGGTTTTGATTTAGGGAAAATTTCTTGTCTGTGTTCTTCAGAGTGTAAAATTACACTGTAAAACAATTATTTTGTTCAAGGAAATTCAATGTTTGTCATGTGATATAAAGTCAAAAAATCAATGAGGGAGAGAATAAAAGCAAAAGTATATTTACAGTGTTCATCTTAGCTGAGGAACAAGGATCCTTGGGTACTCTCCTTTTATCCTTGGCTGACTATCTAGAAGCTAAGACTGCTGCAATGGGAAAATTTATTCAATTAACCAAGAAAATATGCAGTTGGGTTCTAATGCAGTATTTTAAATTTTGCATAAAAATTGTAAAGAAAAGGGAATTTTTTTTTTTCTATAATTGAGAATATTTTCCAGAACTTCTGACTACTTTCCTTTGCTCAGTCTCCCTTGAAGGGAAGTTTCCTTCCTTTAAAATTTATTTCACTTTTTGATCAAGGACTCATTTGTCATCACTCCCTCTCAGGAATTCCATGAGTACCTCACAATAAAATCTCTAACCTCCTGGGAGACACACATCATGATGAGTTGTTCCTAAACCTTACTAGTTAGCTCATGTCCTTTCTTTCCAAGGGTTAACCTTTGCCTTCTTTTTCTATGGTTAATATACTCTTACTGACCTTCATAGTCCTGCTTCATAGCTCAATGTTTTTAACATCTGATCAGCTGTAATGTTGAATGAACTATGCTACGCTTGACAACAGACTTGCAAATCTTTGGGAAATTTTGCCTATAGATTCTTTTCACCTTGCTTTGTAGACTCTGGTCTGTATAAAGCTGTAATAGCAAAGCACTCTACTAGAGTTGGGAGACATTTTGACCTCATTATTGATACTCTTTTAGTTTTCAAAAGGGTATTATTTCACACTAATAGTGTCTTTGTTTTAGTTACATTGCCAAAATAGCTGGAAGTCGCTAGCTGTTCATTGAAAATTATTATTCTTGCATACGTATGTCGGTTCCAAAAGAGAACGACATAAACACTTCTAAACTAGGAATGATTTTTGAGCAACAGTGAATTTTTTATCTAGAGTGCTAAGGATGTTTTCTGGAATCACCAGCCAGATACTGAGAACAATAAACTTACGGAATATTTCAGTAACAGTATAATCTTCTGAAATGACTGCTTTGCAGTTTTACCTTTATTCCTTTCCCTTACAGGATATACAGACTGTTTGAGACTGTAAGTCTGGAAACAAAAAGGTTAAGTGTGGAATGAAGCAAATACCATTATGGATAAAAGCAGCTGACATTTATGGAAATGATTATTGCTTATAGATAATTATTTGGGTCTGATGCTCAGTGTGACTGACAATTTGGGTGTTAGAAGAGGTGACACTTTGGATCTTTTCACTTCCAAGCTGTCCCAGCAGGTGCTGGAACTGTCCCCTCTGAAGGTCACTACCTTTGAAGAAGGCGAATCAGCATGGCCTCATTACACTGTTACTAAAATTATTTGTGGTAAAATAATTACCAGTATTATAATCAGTGTTCAAATATAAAACCCAACTCTAGTATAAGCACATTTTCTTGCAGCTGGGTTTCAGTCTGCTTGCGCACTCAGAAAGCAGCACTACTTGTGTTTATTTCTGTTTGCAGTTGTTTTCTAATGGTAACTAAGTTAAAAGCACTGACTAAAAAACTGACTTGCTTAAGTGATTTGTAAAATTTCCAGGGACTTCACTGGGATAAGATTTTCATCCTTTTATTTTGTTTGAACTAAGTATGACTATAACCACTCCTCATCACATAACATGAAACATAGATTTTATTCTGATACTGCTCACTTAGTCCCGAAGTAAATTCACTCCCACCAGTGTTCCTGGTCAGACCTCATTCACTGTCTCATCAAATCTTCTTAATTTTATGTCTGTCTCCAATGTTAGGGATGAAATGCATTACTAGAATAGTCTGGAAAAGCATTAATTTTCTGATTGTCATCTTGAAGTCATTTTTGCTCATGTTCAATTGCATGGCCCTCTCCTGAAAACCTGGGGTTTAAAAACAAATATTTAATGCTATATAGTATACATTCTGGTTTGGAGTCTTTCCTTTGATGGCTTATTTTGAAAATTTTTTCCAGTGTTACTTTTTAGGATAATCAGTAAGAGTAGGTTAATATGCATATTAACCTTGTTCAGTGAATCTTTGTCAGCCTTATTTTGTGAAGTCTGGTCTCCCTTTAGATAAATGGAATTTTTGTCATAAACTTAAGAATGGGCAGGGTTTCAGCTAATTTTCTTTTCTTAAATCCCTGCAGAGCATTGAACCCATGTATGTATCTTTCCACGTCTTCTTACGTTGCTTCTCTCTCTTCCCATTTGTCATTGGTACAAGCTTCTGGATGCCATTTTCCACTTCTGTAACAGAGAAAAAGTACATGGGTGACTCACAGACAATTCTAAATTACTTTGGAAGAATCATGTGATAGATTTTTGTTCAAAAGATAACTTAAATGTATTTTATTAGCTATGTAGATAGTCCTTTAGATCTAAAAAGAGCTTTTGTAGTGCTTTTATTTATTCTTCTGTTCATGTATTTTGCTGAACTGCAATTGTAAAGTCTTGTAAATATTACAACAATGTTAAAACTTCAATGGGATTTAAGTAACTAAATTTTAATGGCTTTGCCAACTAATTGAGAAAAGGCATTTTATGCCATTTTATGCAGGATGGAAGTAGGTGCAAGGATGTCTGCTGGAGAAGTAAGTGTACTATATAGAAGCTCTCAGGATTGTTTATGTAACAATAAATAAAATTACTGACTAGATGATAAGATAATATCATGAAATTATGGAAGTAAGAAGACTTGGATTTTAACACGATTTTTAAAAAAGTAGTGCCTTTCACAAAATTAAACACATGGTTTTGCTTAACCATGTGCTTAAATAATTCGTAAAATACACTGCAGAGACACAGCACAGTCTGTTGCATGTACATCTATTTCTTTATCTTTGAAGATGGATGTAACTGTATGATATGTTCCTTCTGTGTTTGTTCAAAAGTCTCCCGTCTTAAAAGAACTCACATATTCATCCACTGGTATTTCCTCTGACAAAACCTGTAGTTCTTAGTTAGTATTTATATACTAGGAAATCCACCATTTGGCAAATAATAATCTTTATGACCATAGATTGGCTAGATGGGAAAACTATGCATATGATTTTATTTGCATTGTTCACAAATGTAATTTATATATTTTATTTATTTAGATAGGCTTTATGTGGTTTACTATTTTTTGTATTTTCTTGTATGTTACTAGTAAAAACATATCCTGGTGGTTTTTTGCTTTTTCTCCCCTTCCCATCCCCCTCTCCCTTCCTTTTCCCCTTCCCTTTCCCCTGTACCTTTCCCTTTCCCCTTTTCCTTTCTTCTTCCCCCTCCCTTTCCCCTCCCTTGCCTTATGGAATATCAGGTAGAAGCCTGAAACGCTACTGAATGCTATTTTACTTTGTCATATGAGAAAGGCCTATGTATGTGTTACACAAAAATATCTGCAAAGCACATGCATCTCAGTAATGCCTGAAGCCAAAATAATCATTCCTTATTTGTCACACATTAGGTCCCTTCAAGAAAATGCTTTCAACCTTGACAGTGTCTTGAAATCTAAGAACAGCAAGAAAAAGATCTTGTTGAGACCATCACCATGAATCAATTTTATCTATCTTTTCATTTGACCTTTGCTTGTTATTAAACAGCTACACTGAGCATTTTTATTTGTTAGAAGTTGATTTTAGAGTAGTGGCAATGAGAAGGTTATAATAAAATGGTTTATGAGAGTGTTGATTATATTTTACGAATGTTACCATTTATAATACAGTAGCTAGATGTAAGCTCCTCAACAGGAAACTGTATACAGAAACAACATGGATCTTGCAATTTTATCAGGACAATACAAGTAGATTTCAGCAAGGTTGGTTCCAACTCATCTGTGATAAATGAGAAGATAAGGCAATCAGTGCACACCATGACACTCCGTGCAGCTAGTTAGGCACACTTCAGAACTATTCAGGTGTGCTCCCGAAGCTTATGAGTCTTTCATGGGGGGTGTCTTAATATAAATACGTCCTTCATGGTGGCCACTAGAAATGCAGGAGTTGCTTTTCCAAGGCTTAACCCAGGTCAGATATAAATAATAGATATTAAGAGTTAGTTCTGATACTGAGGCTGTGTTAGAGGCTGTATATTTCAGTTGGGTCAAAAGAATGCATTTTTTTTTTTTTCCTTTTTCTTCTTTTCTTTGCATAGCTCCTCTGCTTGACAGATGCCTGCAAAATTCCATCACACCTTTGTGTGGACCTGTTTGGGTCTTTAAGAGAGAAGGTTTCAGCCTCTCAGGAGCAAGGATTTATATCCAAGGAGTTCTATTGGCCCTGCACCAACGACTAAAGTCTGCAAACTGTTGCAAACAGGTGAGTTGTCCCACTCTTTAAAAGTCTACTTTTTTGCTTTCATTTTCAAATGTACTAATTGTATAAAAGCAACGATTGATACTGTGTCATTAAGAATGTGTGACATATAGTGCATAAGCTGCAGTGCCTGTTAGGAAAATGAAATGCTTCTCCTATAATTGCAAAGCCAACAATAAAGGGGCTAATAGTGTCTCTCTTTTGGTGTGGGATGTCATAAGTCTCATCTTTTCCTGCTGCATACTGTGCCTAGTCAGGATGTTCCTTATGGGGAAATTCTCTAAAGCAATCACTTTTTATTACTTATTCTGCACATGCAGTTTTCAATGGTCTCATAGATCTTCTCATAAAACTAATTTAAATAATTATTTAGTTGAAATATTTTTTTAAATAAATAACACACTTTTAAGTATAACTGGTGTTACATTATGAAAAATTAAATACATGTATATTATTTGAAATCCTCAATGTTTTAATTACCACATAAGTGCCATTAAATAAATATACCAAGCACACATTTTAATGTGAAAAGATAGTAGAAAACAGATAGTGAATATACTGCTTTATAGTTTGTGGGCAATAAGATTATTTATTTTTTTATTAATCAGGTGCTTCATTTTAGGAAATATCCATAAAAACCCACTGATCTTGCTCAGCATAGTTACTTAAGTTCACATATATGTGTGAGAATGTACATATTTTTAACGATTAGGTGAGTACTTTATAAAAATAGTAGATATATACATTCTCCAGGAAAATTAAATTTTGTAGAAATTAAACAACCAGCTAGGAAGCTCGGATTTAAAAATGATCTCAGGCCCCAGAGTTAAGAATGACTGCATCAGATAGATCAAGCTACCAGGCTATGCAGGAAGGGGGAGGAGAGGTGCAAGCAGGGTGTCAGTCACACTGTTTATACAGCACCTCCTGCTGTCAGATCCATAAAGAGAAATGAAAATTGACTTTGGAAGAGACTATTCCTGTCTAGAGCTAATAGTGGTCAGCAAAAAGGACTCAAACAAAAACAAAAAAACAAAAATGAGAGAGCATGTGTGTGTGAGAGAGAAACAAGCAGAATAGAAAAAAAAGAGCTTGTTTCAGAATGCTTCTGAGTCAGTATAGTGATGTATTAAAAAGTGATAAATATCTTTACACTTCTTGTTGATAATTCTTCACTTTAAGACAATGCTGTCTGTTACAACAGCTACAGAAATGAAATCTACAGCTTTTCAGTGCCTTAATATAAAATATTTACTCTTTTAGAAAAAAATAAAATAAAATGCTTACAGGTATTTAGCAAATATAATGGTATTTAGTAGAATAAAACAGACAATGGGGTTTCTAAATAAAAATTCGTATGCAAGTCATTTATTGACTAATCTTTGGTCTTGTCTGTAAAGAACATATAAAGATGTTTCAGTAAATTAACTTATGTTAATCATTTCTCTGGTGATTATCCAGCAGTGTCCAGTTGGAAATTGTAAATGACAAGAAAAATACAATAATTTTAGTAGATTTTAAATCTCTTCTAAAGACAAATGGTTCTTTATAATGAAAGGCTTGCATATAGACACGTGTTCAGTATAAACGTGTTGGACATTTTTAAGAGTCCAGATTATGAGGATAAATGTTAGTACAGCTATGACAGTTAATTGTCTACAAAAAACTTATGACTGAAATATTTCAATAAACATTTCAGATTGGTTTAAGTGCTTAAATGAAGATTTTACAGTACAAGGATGTTAAATGCTTTGTGCAGTTAATGTGCTGAAAGCTTGTGTTATTTTGAATTATATTACTTCAAAGATAAGATACGACATATAATTCAGCTTAAAGTGTCTCTGTTAATTTTTCCAGCCACTTTCTAACTGAAGTTGTGTTATTATTTCATGTATGTTCAGTACTTATAACTGTAGGTTATATTATACTGCAGGTAGAACAATACTTCTTATTATAATGTTACTATATTTTGCTTATGTTGACCTTTTTTTCTAAATAACTAAACCAAGTCTGTTTTCTAAAGAGCACGTTGTGGTATGATACAGATATAAGATTAGGATGGACGTTAATAAAGAACCAGGACATTCTATCAAAATACTATCACATTGTCCTGTTGTGCTAAGGCCTGACAACATAACGCGATGATGACTGCATACAGTATTCATACCAATATAACATCTAGCCATTCCTTGACGTAATAAAATATATTTTCTTGATTTCTGCTTAATCTCAGTGTTATTTTCACACTTGAATTATTTGTACTTACTTTGTCTTTTCATTTAAATCTAAAGGGAGGGGAAGTAAAAAAAAAAAAAAAAGTCCTTGATTCAGTATTACTCTGCTAAGACACTATAGCCTGTCCATTGAAATCAAATAGCACATACAACTAATAATATGCTAATAAGTGTACTTCTATTAAAATCCATCTGGACTTCAGTTTAAAATGCATGTATTGAATTAAAGCAATAGGTAAATTCCTGTCCACGCTGCACACTGGTTACACAGTGTCGTCTTTATAATCACTCTGTTGCTTCTTGCCCCAGAGGAAGAGAACAGTGAGGAGCTACTGAGATGGTACAGCTTAGCTGAAGTCTTTGTATCCTTTTAAAGAGGATAATCAGTATTCTTCAAATAGTGTTCCTTGAGAATAATATAGGTGAAGTAAAACAGGTAAAACTGAGAGACTATGTGAACTTCGGGAAATGGTTTGTGCTTTTCTCCAAAGAAAGGAGAAAGGAAGAAAATATATACTTATAAATACTGAACTGCAAAAGCTTTCTATTTTTTTCCTTTAAACTCTAACTGCAATTACATATCTGTATAAGGAGCTATAAGCATTACTATAATCTTGACAAAGCTTATATTGATATTTTAATGCCATGAATTCTGGAACTGTGAAACACAAAAAGAAAACAATTAAACAACAGTACTGTTATAATTATTCTGCTATTAGTATTTCAGATGTTAGCCCTGTGTCTTACTATTTTAAACATGCTGTGTTGGTGTCTGTTGGAATTTCTGAGGTCTCCAAATATACCTGGAGGTTAAAATCAGTTTGTTATATATCTAATGTATGTAATTGGGTGAATGCATGTAAGGCATTTTTAAATCTTTTTGTCAAGCTACTATAGTTTGTATTCAAAATGCTTTTAGAAAAAAAGCATTGCCAAAATGAAATTGCTTTTAAGTGAGATGTAACACATAACAATAGAAAAAACATTATATCTGATACTATGTGATATAGTTAACACTTTCAGAGATGGGGGATGTCCATCTCATTAGCATTCTTCATATGTAGTGGTGCTGTTGGTGGGGGTGTTGAAGTAGGAATGCCATTGTGCTGGGTTCCAGTGTTTGGGGACAAACACTGCTGTGGAGGGAACGTGTGAAAAGGCCATAGTACTGACAGTGAATGAGGAAGGCTGTGCTTTCTGTGTGCTTCAAGCAGGGAAGCTGTCATTCACAGGCCTAGCACAGCTAAACAGAAGCCAAAAGAGAAGACTCAAATACCTTTTAAAATGATATTAATGATTTTTAAATATTTTCTTCATTTAGAATTACACTTTATTCAAGCTGTTGATCTGTCCTTTACTAAATAATATAAAATGTACATGAACAGGTAAATAGAAGAATTGCCTCATCCTTGCCACAGTAAAGATTTATTATGAAAAATGTATGTGTATAAGTATTTGAGAATCACAAGTTGCTTTAAGTATATTTAAATGGTTTTGAACATGTGTTACTTACAGCGGTTTAGCAAAATTATAATGTGAGAGTTAACAAACATAACCAGTCCTAGGGTTCTATTCCCTGTGCTTTTATTTTTGCTGAGGAGTGTTATATGTGGGGATGAGGGGACTGAGCTGGGATGAGAAGTGACAGGAAATTGTGCTGAACGTTCATTAGCTTGATCTAGCAGAACTTACAGTAATATTAATTAATCATTTGAACCACACCAAATTACATTACATTAAAGTAATGGAGCTAGTATGCAAAATACCCACAAGAAAACAAGAGAAAATAAAATTATCGATAGATTCTCCTATTGGCATTTCGGCTATGGGAACACTGGCTTAAATGTACTATTTCAAAACTGTATATCCAACAGCTTTGCTCTTATTATTCTAAGCTACATCCATAAACATAATAATTCATAAGGTTTTTCTCATTTTGCTATGCAGATCCATAAATATATTACTGACTTTTAAAAAATTAAAATATTGCAAATACCAGAACAAAGAAAAGGAAACACTGTATTTCTTCTATTTTCTTGCGTTGTTCTCTTGAAACTGCTGACTCAAGTACTGGAGGTTGAATACGTCTGCTATATACAAACAATAGCTTTTCTCCATAACTTTTCTTTTTTGTACTTTATAAGAAACATATCTCTTATTACTATTCATTTTTTTACCCCCACAGATTTCAGTAATTATATTGTGCAGTAAGATTTCTAATGACTCTTTTGGGTTTTTTTTTCCTTACAAATAATACATAAACTAGCTGCTAGGTGTAATCATTTTGCGGGGGGTTTGTCTGGGACAAACTATCAAAATGGTGCACTTGTTATCAAGTATTTTTTAATCAATATGTTTTTTCTATCATTTTTATATCCATCCAAGTTCATAAACTTATCAGAAAATTGTACCAAAGAATGCTTACTGTGTTAGTAATGCTGTTTTCAGAAAATTAAATTACATTGTGGTAAGGTGGGCATAACAATGATTAGATATTATTTGAAGAAAAGGAAGAAATTCAGCAAAATGTTTAGGTGGATGTCCAGTTCAAATCAATCTCATATTTGTGTTTTTAAAGTGTATTCTTAAAATAACTTCAGTATCACTTCCTCTGTTCAATTCCTCCCCTTTTTTTTGACTTAAATATTTGTTTCTTCTTCCCTCCAGCTTCTGCTTTTCTAATTTTGTAACATTGACTCACACTGTTGAAGAGGTGTTAAGTATCTTTATTTCCTTCTTTATAGGTCACACAAAAATAGATTTTTTTGTCTGTTTGACCTGTGTAGGGACCACTAAAGAAATAATCCCATGTTAAAGTGAACTTTGTGTAGAGCAAGATTCCATATGAAAACTGTAATATTTCAGCATAGCTTCTTATTAAAAGAATATAAAAATAGTGTTTTGGTAATTTTGAAATTGAAAGAGAAAACTGCCCTCTTGATAGTTCAGATAAGTGATTTTTAGAATGTTGTATTGTTTATAGATTTGAGTGATGGTTGAAATTTTTCCCACAACTGAGCTGCATTCTAGTTACCAGAAGTATTTTAAGAACCTTAAACTTGTGTCTTTTTCTAAGTGTCATGCCTTGAGCAGGCCTAACATCAGTTAAATGAAGTGAAAATTGCATTCTTGTCTTGATAGAGATGAAAATGGATTTCTGGTCATGAAATAGATGTAGTTGTCACTTTTTTAAAAAGGTGTCAGCAGTTTGCTTCAGCAAGTAAGGTGCCAATTCAGTATGACAGTAAACTTGTGATCTGAGCAATCAATAAAATGCTTCAATAACTTCTGCTTCATTACACTTATAATAAGAGGCTATAGATCTGTGGCACATAAAATGTTGATAAAGAGGATATGTAGGGACTTAGTGTGACATTTTGTTTTAGTAATACAGTAAGTGCAATGTTGCCATCTAGAGTTTGTGCATAGGTAATTATTCTGAAAGCAAAAGCTGTAGTGAAAAAATAAACATTGATATTTCAAAGCCCTATTTATTTCCATCACTTAGTGGCATGTTATGTCTATCTATATGGAAGAGTTCATTTGCCTTGTCAAAAAATTGTTTAGGTCAGGAAAAGAAAGACAATTTTTAGTATTTTTCTGTGTTTTCATTTGGTAAAGCATAAAAACATGATTTCTTTCCCCCTGAACCAACATTTAAGTGCATCTAAGAAATAATTCTCATCTAAATAGATTTAGTTGTTGCCAGGTACTAACAAAAATTATAACATTACAAGGATTTGACATCTGTAAGGGGGATAACGGAAGCTTTGTAATCACAGTGAGTTAATGTTGTGATGTTTCAGATTCTGACCAAGTGTTCTTTCAGTTGATTTATGTATTATGAGACCATAAATGGCTCCTGCTGATTTTTCATAAACATACATTGCAGGGGAATTGTCTCTGAGCTATTTATCTTGTAAGAAAATTATTTTGATATGTTAAATAGTTTTTTTTTTTTCTCCTTTTCAAATGAATGG
This sequence comes from Calidris pygmaea, assembly GCA_003697955.1. Classification (NCBI taxonomy): domain Eukaryota; kingdom Metazoa; phylum Chordata; class Aves; order Charadriiformes; family Scolopacidae; genus Calidris; species Calidris pygmaea. Next base: position 1,160,613 of record QJSC01027592.1, on the reverse strand, counting down.
CTCCTGATTGATACAACATATAAAGAGTTTTCACTATATGCCATATCGCATTTCAAATAAATAAAACTTAATTTAGATCTAGAAAGAGTTTTACTTCCCAGGGAAATTACTGGAATTCCTTAATACTTCTGAAATATATTTTCACAAGATGTGGGACGTACAGTTCCGTCTAGCAAGCATGAAGAATGCGCTTTTCGAGTTCAACAATCTAGCAGTGTTTTACTTAGTTAAAAAGAATAAGTGTTTGAGATTATTGAGAACAGGGTAATTAAAAACTTCTTTATATAGAAAATGCTAATGTGACTAGGTGCATGGATATAGCTTGCGTATTAAGAGGATGACTGATTAAATCTTTCACTTTTTATAAGCAGCAAGAATGATATTGCTTCTAGTTTTCCTTCAACTTTGGTATGTAATTTATGAACTCTCTTTTGAGTGTCAGAGCATTATTGTAACTAGGATGACTATGCTACTAAAGCTTCATGTTTCTCATGAGGTAGCTCTTGCTCTGATGAGGTATTTTGCTAACACTGCCGTGTACTTTTTCACCATAATTTAATTGTGAATTTCTTCTGCACAGAGAGTATATGGGTAAGAGCAAACAGTGGAAATCTGTCTGAAACTGTGGGTAGGAGTTAAATGAATACTTCAAACGTATCATTTCTGGATTTTTTTTAACCATGAACTTCTGTTATTTTTCCTTCTCCATGTTTGAACATAAGTGTTTGCTAGAAACATATGGTTCATGCTAAAAAATTACATATTAGCCAAAATGTAGACCACAGATGGGGGATTATATTGTTTTGCAAATTAGAAATTACGCAACCATTTAGGACTAATGAAGTCTTAATTGTAGCAGGGTCCAACATCTTTGTCCAATGCATTTGCTACTCATACTTGATTAAGCCTCACAGACCACAAATCAGTTCACCTTTTGAAGAAGTGATGTGCTGAGGTGCCTCCTGCATAATCAGGTGAATCCAAATGGGACATGGATTCTTTAGTGATGACAGGGCAGGAAAGGGAAAAGGAATTCATTACTTTCCATTTTATTGCCAGTCTTATTACAGGATTACTACAAAATGATGCCTGTACAAATTTGAAAGAAATGCATCTCTGCACAGAACTATGAATTTGACTTTTTTGAGCATTTAGAATTTGTAGACTCAAAAGTCTTGAGGTATACTGTCTTTGATGGCATATAAAATAATCTTGATCATCTGGATCCAGCTTCTAAGGATTTGTCAGGGAAATGTTTAAATTCCTGTATTTTATTTGTCTTCATGCACACTGTGATTATTTCAGTTCATCTTGGACTACCTTTCTTTCCTTAGGGATTTTCCAAGGTCAAATTATATCACATTTGCCATGGACTTCAAGTGAATAAATGTTCACTCATTTAGCTTAGTTGACAGAGGGTAGGTTGTTAAACAAATTAATTTGAATGTGTGCCTGAGTTTGGGGGCACTAGAGTTTCTTCTAGCATAACTTGGCTTACAATAAATTTCAGAGTTTTCAATTTTGTTAAATCATTCTGAATTAAGAATTATTAAATATATCTATTGAGCAGGAGAAAGAGATCTTCAGTTATATTTTTCATGAATATTCTGTAAACCTTTGTAATTTTTCACAGAAAAGATTGAATCAAGGTTAGTTTCAGATGTATCATCTTAGAATTATGTAAAGAGACAGCTAAATGTGGATTTTCTCCCTGCAGAAAGGTGAGACAATACTTGCGCTGATGTCCTGTTACCTAAATGCAGCACTGACTTTTTTCCCTTATTTAGAGTTAAATGAAACACTGCAGAATTATTAGATATACTCTTGGAGTTAGTTCTTCCACTAAGCTTACTAAAAGTCATTAAAATAAAATTTAAAAAGCTCAGTTTAGAACTTTCTGAATATACTGAAAATAAATCATTGCATTTTACAACTTTGAAAGTAATTACAGAATTCTATTGCTAAAGTCAGTGGAAGTAGGTTTGACAGATTTTCTCTAAATTACTCAACCACCTACAGGTATTACTGCCGAGATTCTTTTGAAATGAGAATAAATTTTATAGAGTTACAACAGCAAAGTGAAAGGGTATGTTTGATAGATTCCTTGAACTGTTTCAACACCCACAGGTATTATTTGTAAGAAAACAATCATGCAGAGTCTTCAGCTGGTTAGAGAGGGCACAGCATTCCATCTTCACCTGACATCCTATCTGTTCTCTCAACATCCTGTGCCCCCTGCCTACCACCCACTCCTCCCAAAACAATGCTCACCAAGAGAGTTTTGTGTGAATGGGCAAGAATATGAATGTTTTTTAAAAGAATCTGAACAGTATAGAAAACACATTGTTTGTGGGTGATGAAAAGGTTTGAGGTGGGAGAAGAAAAACTGTCTTTAGGATTGATTGGTATTCTTCACTTTCTTTCCTAATTAATCAATGTTATTCTTTTATTGTTAGAACCTCTCAAAGGTAATTATTTACTGGCTTAGAAGCTGAGTGTAAGAAAAAAACCCAAAAGACAAAATTGAAGATTTTATTTGTTTTATTTCTCACTCTTTCATTTGATTTGCATATACCATTCTGGTTTCTCTTTTCAATTATTTTAAATAATTGAGTGCTGAAATATTCAGCCTGGATCCTTCAAACACATTGCATAAACTGTACCTATTTAAGTTTTAACATTAGGACCTTAAGTCTGTAAAAATGAAACATAATGAAGTTGTGCATTTCTCAAAGATGCTTGTTTCATGTTATGGTTTTATTTCTATTAATTAATTTTAATTTATTCCTGTAATGCCTAAAATTTCCAAAAAGACCAGATCTATTATAGTGCATATACTAGTTTATTGGATAGCACACAAGTATAGTTTCTTGTACTTTATACCGTAATTTTATTAAAATTTAAAAACCTACTATTACATACTTTGAAAGTTGTCCAATTTTCCAAAGATTTTAAAAATTTGTTTCCATTCCTTTTTTATTTCAGTAATCTGCTGCATTTATCATTTTGAATCTTGATGAATTACTTAAATTTGATATTAACAAAATAACAAAAAAAATATTACAATTTAAAAATTAAACTAATTTGGGGGGCTTAATAAATTAGGGATGTAAATCAAAACTGTCTTCTGAATTTATGGTGACTTTCAGGTTTCAAGGACATTAAAATAAATTATTTCTAAACTTTTTTCGCTAGCAAATGATGCTAAATCCATCTTTCTCTTTCTATTCCTTAGAATATTTGCCATAACTCTTACTCTAAAAAACAGAACAATACCTTATTTAACTTTGTAACTCTGAAAATAGTTAAGTGCTAGACTGCTGGGATGTGCTGACTTACTTAACCAAATGTTTTCTTAAGAGCATCCAGACTATTAGAGAGTTCAGTAGTTCCATCTCAGTGCTGCATCCCTGTTGTGTTCAGACCTGATTTACGAGCTGCAGTCTTTTGTCCAGAATTAAAGATTTGTATCCCAAAATAAGTGATAAGCATGTCTATCCTGGAACCATTCAAGTATAGTCACCAACCTGCATTTCTTCTGCTTGACCTTCTGCACAGACACACTACCCTCTTAAAATTTCAGTATTCCTATCTATTTCAGTAGCTTGAGAGGTTCATTATCTGACTGTTTCTGTAAGTTTCACTTTACTGTATTGTCACTCCTGTGTTTTTTTCATATGTTCTCCTTTAGGCAATCAAAATAAGAATTCTAACTTGTTGGACTTCTGAAGAGATCTCACAGTTCAGAGAACAGGCAGGTAGCAATGTGAGACAAGAATGTGTTCCAGCCTGTACCATGAGCTAAAGTGTTGATTCACTATTATTGTGAATCTTTTTCTGCCCTTGTAGCAAAGAAATGACTTGCTGGTGTTCCTCATTGTGAATTTTTAACCTGAGCCATCACAGTTGTTTCAGAGGGCTAAGTTCTGGGCTATCTATCAAGTTGTCATCTCTCATGTCTTGTGTAGAAAAAATGATTTCACATAATTTCTAGGTAAGTGGGATTTTTTCCCTGTTCATGTCCTGGACTTTTAAAGACAGCAATTGTTATAGAATCATAGAATGGTTGGAATTGAAGGGACATTAAAGATCATCTAGTTCCAACTCACCTACCCTGGGCAGGGACACCTCCCACTAGACCAGGTTGCTCAAAGCCCCATCCATATATTGATTGTAGGTGTGAGTTGGCCTCTTGGTCAAAGTTGCCAACTATTCACTGGTGCAGAAATAAACTTTCTTCTTAGCACAGCATGATGTGATTTTCAAAGTATTTCAGAAGGAGAGTGAAAGAACTTCATATTGCTGTGCCCATTGGGAGATGCCCAAATATACTCCTCTTCCTAGTGCGGAACGGTTGGCTGTGTACTGTTTGTCCAGGTAGCCCAAAATACAGGTGTTCTGCATGTACAAGTAATATGGATATAGGGAGTAAGATCAAAAGCATGCCATATGTTAACCTGCTTCCCAGTCTGAGCTCTTAAAAATCATTTGACTAGGGCATCTATGTCCTAAAATGTATATACCCTCACAGTTTTGTCTTAAAGCTTACTTACAGTCCATTATCACTGCTGATCCTGACATCTCTGGTGTCAGAAGGGAGAAAACTATGTAGAAGGAAGAAATGGTATGTGAAGAAGGAAAAAATGGTCCTCAAAGTGTATAACCTTTTATATTGTGTAAAATTTTAGGTTCTATATATCTATATAGAATGGATATACTTTCTGGGGGTGGGGGAAAATATACAGGGGGAAGCTAACAACAATGGACATTCACATTGACTGTTTTAATATTTAATTAATGTGCAATTTGGACAACCATGTTTAGGATGTAAATTCTTTATGCATTCAGCTACACTAGATCAACTACTACTTGACATCTGTTTTAATGCTTATCATTACCCACCTAGGAAGTGCAGTTGGAAAGCTTAGATGGAAATAAAATTGTAGATATTGATTGAAGTTGGTTCATTTTTGAAGTCTGGTTTTATTCATAGTTTGGATTATAAATGTAATTGTTATAGCATTGTGCTTTTTGTTCTAATATGGAAAATCACATATGAAAATATACTGTAATCTATATATTTTTATATAGGAACAGTTGTCTAGATATAAAAGAACTAACTCTACCTAATTACAGCATCATCATTATAAGTCAGTATGCTGGCAAATACAAAAAATATTATGTTCATTCTCTCTACTAACAATGCAACAGACAAAGATAGTGTTTCATCTCATTCTTTTCCCACTGCTTTTAACTCCCTCTCAGTTTACTGAGAAAGTCAAGTAAGCCTTGTACTGACCACCTGCTTGAAAGCAGCAAATTTTTTTTGAAAACTTGTCAAAATGTGCTTATCAAAAGAATAATTTACTGACAAGATAACAGTCAATTGTGAATTACTGAAGTTTTAAAAATGTTGTCAGTAAAGTACAGCAATGGAACTCTACTGGTAAGACTAAGTGCTTTAAGTTCAGTAGTGTAATTAGTCACTTTGGTTAAGCATGTACGTCACTAATTTGCTAAATTATGTTTCTAAGTAAAACACTGGAAAATATGGCATTTCATTCTTCTTGTTGGGATTAATAAATATTGATTTAATATTTATATATATTTTTATTACTTGAATATTGTTTAAATGTTTATAGGTTAAGCTATAATACATTAAAAGAATAAGTTAGGAAAAAAAGAAGTATTTCCTGACCTGCTTCTCCCAGTCTTTAATGACATATGGAAGGAAAAATATTCTTGAAGACCTGATGTAACCATTCACTCTTTGAAAGGTACAGAACTTAGTCTAAGGACTAATTTTCCAGGTTCTGTGAAAGGAGACAATTGAACGTATCTCACCAAAAAACTTTAAAAATTCGGACAATTCACAGCAAATATGTTAAAGCCTTCAGTAACTTGATTTTGCCCCACGAAGGTTGAATATAGCACAGACATTTCTGGAAACAAGTTTTGTGTAGACAACCAAATGCCTGTTGAATGTTTTATGGTTAATCATGTATCTCCCAAGATCCAGAAAATGCAATTATGAAGTCTGTAAAACAAGGAAACAGGCCATCAGTATTGCCGATAGCTGAGATAACTGAAAAAAAATCCTTTTTGATACTTAAGAAATTCAACTTTAAGCCTTCCAAGTAACTGCAAGGAAATGAAAACTAGGACCTCTATTGTACTGATCTGCCAAAGTCCTTATTAAAAGTCCAGATTGAATTGAGGTTTTAAAAAAGTAGAACTGAAGATGACTATAATATCAGGGTCAGTCTTGTACTACAACAAGGAGCCATGTTGTATAACACCTATTCTTATTAGATCAAATTCCACCTCAATAAATAATTGGGGTTTCTAGTCTCAGTTTTGCTCTAATAAGACTGTGTGAGAGCTTCCCCGCTCCAATGAATAGAAGCTTTCTTCTAATTTCCATTCTGAAAGTTTTTGTGTCTTTTTAACATCCATTTCTTCATCTTTTAATAGAATTTATCTGAAAAGCTCTGTATCCTCTTTGCTTTTTACCCACTTTCCATGTATTTTTAAACAGCAGTCATATCTCTTTTCAGCCTTTTTTATTTTTGCTAGACTAAACCAAATCCTTCTTGCTTCCTCCTCTATGAGATGCTCTTCATTGCTCTAACCATGATAGTATTCCTTATTTGCATCTGCCTTGGTTCCTGCTAGAACATAAGAAAAAGATGCACATTGTTTCAAACTATTTAATGGATTATTAGGGTGCTTTCTAGTTTCATGGATTTTTTTTTTTATATATTTTGTAATTAATGTACGGTGTTACCTTACTGCTTTATTCTTCTGTATTTTCTGAAAAACCCATGCTTTTCAATACTTGTATTCCAGTCATAATCTTTCATTGTGTTTACTACCTCTGTACTACAGCGTTTCACATTCTGTGTTAGTACATCAGGTTTTTGTTGTTAGGCTTGTTCTGTTTGTATGAACCACTTTGGGATTTTTACAGATCACACCCTTTTTTCTAGTAACACAGGGCTTCAGTAGTTCTTTCAATACCTACTTAACCTTCTACAATTCCTCTGCCCATTAAAACTAAATGTGAAAATAATAAAAACCTATGTTTTCTCCTGAATTTACTTACAAAAATTATCTCTTTACTTTTTGGAATAGTTCTGTTTTATTTTGTGGCATGGTTTTGTTCAATTTAACTTGACAAATATGGATGTATTATGCATATGGTACTCAAGTTATAACTGAGGGAATGATAATATTATCTTTTTTAAAATTCTGATTGATGGGAAATTAAATATGGTCAGAAGAGGAGTGGAATACTGAAAGGTCTATCTTGTTAACTTGTTGTTTAGGGGGCAGAGTTATTTTCATAGATTGCTTCTGCACTCATGGCATTGGAAGTTGTAGATATCTGCTCTCCCAATTTTTGCCCCTTTTTTGGCTTCGGGATAGAAGACCTAAACACTTTTCCTTATCCATAGGATGCTGATTTGTCTATAAACAGACAGACAGTTTGTTAACACTATAAAAAGCATTGATTAATTTGGACAGTCTTATTATAATGGTCATACCAACTGAATTGATTCTGGATTGTAATGTGTTAGCTTATAATTAATTTATTCTCCCAAGAGAATGTATGTTGTGTACCTTATTAGCATTGAACATGAGTGTTTAAGAGTATGATTTTCCACCAAGAAACAAAAAATTGCATAGCAGAGAAATTGCTCTATATATCTGACAAGGCTTATATTGATTATGTGAAACCTTCAAACCTCTGCTTTTGTCACCAAAACAAGGAAACGAATGCCCACATCTCTTTATTTATTTATTTTTTTTTTTAATCCTAGACCAATAGGCAATCTCTGCAACTTTATGGAAAACACAGAAGGCGGCAGTTATAGTATTGTTACCACTTTGTACCAAACCTTAAAATACATAGGTTCTTTCTTGGAAATTGCAGTAGGTATCAGGTGCTCTGTTTTCTCATTGGTCGTTGAAGTTAATTTTGAAGTTCTAATCTTATCTAAAATAGGTGTTACATTAGACTTAAAATGTTTGTTATACAAATAAGTACCATTTTCCTGATAAATCGGGTATGCAGAACTGGGCACGTGGTTAAAGATAGTTAGGAAGCTGTTTCAAAATGAGAGTAGGTTTGCCTGGGCCTTGGCTGTGAGTGGAAATAGAATCCAACCAGGAAGTTCCACCACAAATTGTAAGGGAGATTCTCAAGCCTAATGCGCTGGTTAGGAAGATGCCACTTAAAAAAACTCCCTTCTCTTAGGTAACTCCTTTGTGAGAAATATTGTCATATGATCAAGGTTGTCATCAGATATTCTATTGCTTGCACCAGTCCCTTGGGGAGATCTGTTTTGTTGTAGTCAACACTTCATCCAGGTGGAGGCTTTGGACTGTATACAATAAATTAGACGCCATGAAAACCTTCAGTGTAAAAAGGTCTGTAAAAGCTGTATGTTGAAGTCTTAACTCTTTCAGATTTATTAGGATATTTGCCTAACATATGTTATTACATTTAGTATTGTATTTTCTCTCCCCTCCCCCTCTTTCTTTGTGTTTTCTTTAAATAAATTTTTATGTTTCTTATGTCATGTAAACTAAAATTTAGTTTTGAAGATTATCGCAAATGTCACTGAACAATGGACATTACATACAGGAAAACAACCTGATGTCAGGAAATATAACAATCAAGGAACTATTTTCCAATGGCAAGAGCATTTACATTGTTTCTAAATTACCTAAGTTTTTGTTTGTAGGAAACCTGCCATCTTTTAAGGAAAGGGGTAAATAATGATGATTCCAGCCTTAATTTTAAAAAAGCAAATTCACGACTTCTAGAAAACATAGATTTTTTTTTAAATAATTACTTCAGTTGATCTTACAGATGTATTATTGCTGCACTTATTTTGTAAAATATCTGCAATATTGTTCTAAAGAGAGAAATTTGCTTAAAACTTCTTTTCACATACAGTTTAAAAAATGCAAATTCTTTGGTATGGTCACTCATTTATTTGCCCCATTTGGTTTACTGTTAACGTAATATAGTTGAATTTTACAATATATATTTTATGCCTGGGTAGCGTTATGCATAGTTCTTTCTCAGAAAACCTTTTGGGGTACACACTTTTTATCATCTTTTTTTAATTTATACTTAAGGGAAAAATCACGCTATGCTTCATGAAAATAAATGTATGTTAAGTATCAGGCTTCTGTTCAGCCCTAAACATTGGACCAGTCTTATGGCTTCTATTTGAATGCCATCACAGGATGCAGATATCATGCAATATTACATATTTGTCCAGGGCTGGCATCTGGCTGCTCTGTAGATTCCTGAGGCAGTTCTGTTACCACTGTTGAGATGCCTCCAGGTCTACCATGTGATTGAGTTGCAGATGGAGTACTTGCGCAATGTGTTTTATTTTTCCTGTGTTAATCATAATAGGGAGTCTGTGCTGTTTCCTTGTGAGATCCAGTGTTTGTACATGCTTTAAAAGCCGCTATCTGCTGCTTTTAAAAAATGAATTAAGAAGCCTCCAATTTTTAGAGAAAATCGTATCTTTTCTCACAATGCTGTAATGTATTACACTAAGCCTTTCCAAACCCTTGTATCTGACTGTTAAATTTTTAATTTGATGCTGTAGAAATCTATTTTGAATGATTGTTTATTGAAAGTCATTTCCTAAGTTTAAATACTAGCTGAGAAAAAAAGTCACTGGTGAATTTAAGACAATTATTGAGAAAGTACCTGACTTGGGATGCCTCTATTCATTGATAAAGAACTGAAAAAAAAATTATGCAGGATAAATAGTGTAATTTCTGAAGTAAAAAAAATAGCAAGTGCCGTTTCTATACAAATATATCTTAAATATTTATGGTATAAAATGGAATTGTTTCAGACTATTCTAATAGTGGTATTTATAACTTCTGTAATGTGAAGTGATATAAGTACATATTACCTACAACATCTACTGAAATCTGGGAGACTTGGATTAAAGTATGGCTTATGTTTAACTTTGGCATATGGAAGACCATTTCTGATGCTTACTAATTAGAAATATTAAAATGTTCCAGCTCTATTCTTAGAAAAATCTTTTCAGCATAGATTTTTATTTCTAGGTTAGTGCATATGTAGCTAATTCTTTTCTAAAATGACAAAATTTTCTCAAGCATATCCTCGCTGCATTTTATCACACTATTTAAGAACTATTAATTCTTTGTCTTCATAGCAGACTCAAATTAATATTTGCATAAGATCCTTCAGATCATTTCATTATTTTGTTTAATAGGGTTTCCCTCTTAAGATTACAGCCTTTTCCAATAAATTGCAAATTATGCAAACAAAGTACGCCTACTTAAGTTTGGCAATTTTTCATTGCCAAATGACAATTGTTTCACTGTTCATTTGTTCAAAGGATTACTTTTTAAATTAGTGAACTAAAATGAAAAAGTGCATGTTTCTGTTCTCTTGTTTGTAACCCATAATTTTCCTAAGGCCAATTTAAGGTATATTGTCTTTTAGAATGACATTAAATTAGACCTCAGTCATCTGCTTCCTGTCACTTTCTATTATTTTGTACTTGTTCATCAATCCTTGGGGGAAATCAAAGCCTGTGTGGCTCCCATTTGAATCTGCATAATTCTCAGTGATGGCTGGGTCAGGAGGTGTCTCCCCATGATATTTAAATTTCTACCATAACTAGAGCCATTAACTCTTCAATGACGTGGTCACTCCAATAGTCTTATTAGTATGTACTCTGTTATTCATTAGTGTAAGTAATTTTTAAATCTTAAATTTATTTCCAAATTGTGATATTTTGATATTAATAAGAATGATGATGGATTTTTATAATACTCATCATATTTTATTTATATATGCATTTATTCTTAAGTACATTCTAACTACATTTGACAGCAATTTTTATCAAGATACTTTAGTGCTTTTCTTCTCAGTTCTAAAAATAATTTAAATGTACGCATTCGGTTTCTTAATATGAAAAATATTTTGCTCCTAGAAGTTAAATTCTGGTTGTACTTAAGAGCTACTTGTAAAACTCGGAGTAACCAGAGGTAGCTACGGGAGGCAGAGAGCGTGTTCTGTTTGGTAGTTATGATGACGCTGCAGCAGTCTATAGATGAAAAAGTAAAGAATTGCCATCACAGTGCGCTAATGTAACTGAGCAGACTGGCAGAATCGGCCACCTCAAGAGCAGGAACATTGCATGCGCCTTCTGTATTCCTTAAAGCTCTGTTAAAAGCTCCTCAGCCACAGCTAAGAATACAGGTACTCATGTTCTGTATTTCTCATCATTAACCAACAATAACCAAAAAGGGCTGGGGACACTCCTGAACATGACACATCTTGCATGTCCTCGGTCTTAACACACCAACTGAACGATGAAACGGTATAGAGGAATCAAAGCCATTTATAAATGACAGTCCTACAAACAAGGCTGAGTAGAAGGGACAGAGAGAATGAGGGTTTTTTTACTGGTGCAGTAAACATCTGACAAGGAGACACACTGAAAGGTAGTAACACTGTTATTCAGGAACATGGCATGGTAACAGCTGATCCTTCAATTGAACAACCATATCCAGTGAAGGCTGGTCGATGTTTCTTTTCCTTGCTTAACTTCACAATCTTTATCTTGGCTTCCACTCTGAATGTCTGGGAAAAGACACTTAGCATCTTCTGCAAGTCTCCAGATCTACTCATATGCATTGTTTTTATAAGATGCTGTGGGAAGTTCAGATCCTCATCTTGTTGTTAATTCATGGCCTAGTAGTATTAATTATAAAGCGCTGTGCATTTACACTCTCCATGAATGCAATAAATGCTAGAAAAAAAAGGTGGTGAAGTTTGACAAGCTCTACTCCATTCTGTCTCCAGGCAAAGTACATCATTAATGTGTGCCTGGCTAGGGATCATTTAATCCACTAGATTCTCCGAATCATATAAATCTGCTGAGAAACAAGGCTTTGAGAGACTATCCCAGCTTCTTTTTTTTTTCTCTAAATGTTTTTATAACTAAATATTATACCATTTTCCCCTTTTGGTATGGCTTTTACCTTGTTCAATGTATTGACAGATAAAATTTTCAGAAAATGAGATAAATAAACACTGATCTTCTCCCTTATGTACACAAAAACCTGGATTCTTCTGTGAATCTAGTTTACACTGTGGGGCTGTCAGGGAGATGGTTATAGCTCTTTGATTTTCCGCGTAGCCCCAGGCCTCTGCGTTGCTTTAACCTATGCCAGCTGGCAGCGGTTCCCTAGGGACCCTTGTAACATGGGTTTTAGAACTCCCTGCACTTTTTCTATTCTTCTTCCCCACTTAGAGCACACAAGGCTACACGCACAGTGGACAATAAATGACCTAGCTACAGGTCACCCTTACCAGGTAGTTACAGCCTGGAGAGTTTAAGCCAGTACACCATTAAAAAAGTCAATCAAGAATACCTGAATAATTTCAAAGATAAAGTATGTCACAGTGAAATACTCTGTAATGTAGCAGGTGAAGGCATAAAAAGATATGATGAAGCCAGATAAAGTCAAATGGAAAATAAGAACACATTTTTGACTACACAGACAATTAACCTTTGAGAAAACTTAGCAAAATATGTTCTTCATTTATCAGTTAAAAAATTTCATTTAGTTTTGATATCTTTCTAAAATATATAGCTTCTTTTAGCTAAGCACTGGAATTCCTCAGTGGTTTTGTTACCTGACATCTTAAGAAAGAGGCTATATAACACCTTTAACATGTAATTTTGTAGACTAAGAGATAGCTGGTCTGAAAATTGCACCTGTAAAAATAACCTTATTTGTGCATCAATCAGCCAGAATACAGCAGATCCTCCAGTCCTCCTCAGGCTAGACACTTGCAAGGTGGAGAACCAGACCCTACAGAGAACAGCACTTTGCTGGTTAATTTTCTGTAAACAAGGAGAAAAAAGATGGCAGCAGGGAGTAGTGGATAGAGTACATAAATTCTTGTGTTTCTGATTGTGACAATTCTGGAACACCTTTTGCTGGCTGCTGAAGGTACTACTGAGTTGCGAATGGATCCTGTGTGCAAGGCAAGGTGAGGAAGGTACAGGGAGGAAAGAAGAGGATGACTGTAGCAAAGGGTATAATTAAAATATCACAATGGTTATACTATTTAAAGAATTTTAAATGAAGGTGGCCCAGAATACATATTAGCGTTAAGTCCTTCAGCTTATGATTTGGGAAAATTGAGTGGAACTAGTTGATTTGTTATGTCACGAGCTTCCTTTTTCACCTCAGGCAAGCTATAGTACTTTTCCTGCTAAATGAGAATAATAGTACGTCTACCTTGTGTAATCTGAAGAGAGTGAAATAAAAATGGAAACACATTGAGATACAACAGAATGGAGTATATAATAGCTTAAGATTTGAAATCTAGTATAACACAGTGGCTATTTTAATTATTTTTCAGAGAAAAGCAAAGTGACATAACGTGTATCTACAGAAATCATATATTACAGAAGTATAGTACTGCAGAGGGCTCAATATTTTCTTTATTTAAATTCTGTTGCCTTTTTGGTTGTAATATAAGAGTGAAATGTTCAAAGTATAATAGATTGGCTTATTTACATTACGTTTTCTGTGAATGCAAACTGTTAACGTGGTGTGCTTCCAAGACAAGTTTAATAACTGAATTTCCTAGCAATTTTTAGAACCTTTCAAGATAAGCAGACAAGGAAGGATTTGCAGAATGATGGCATCAGTTCTTTTATGGAAGTAGGCTGAAGCTTCATAAGCTTGTTGAATCTTTATTTGCTAGATTTTCTCATAGACTGTGGAAATGGTCCAAAGTAAAGACCTGTTACCGATGACACATTTATTTAAACTTCAAGTAGAGGAGAACAGAAATTAGACATATTCATGGTGGATAGGTCTACTGGTGGCTTTTAAACTTGATGGTCTGAATTCAACCCTTGGATTTGGAAATCCCTATCAGAGATTGGATGGCATCACTCTGTACCTGATCTGTTTGATTACTGTTTTCTTAAGTATCCATTCAAGGTTGGAAATAGGTGCAGGTGCACCATTAGTTTGACAGAGTGAATCTATTCTAAATCCACTTCCCTGCCTTGCTCACCATTTACCTCCATGTGTAAAATCCAAAATCTTTGCTTCCACTTTTCATCCATTTGGCTTTCAGTAAGAGCATGTAAAGATGGTAATAAGAATTATAAAGTATAAGAAAATGTTCTTTTTCACCAGTTGATTTTTTCTTATCTTTTCTAAATATACTAGACCCTGTTGCTTATTTTTTAATTTATGGATAAAATTGATGGAAGAGTTGAGACAGTAGGATGCCTTATATAGAGTATAAAGGTTTAAACTGTACAGGAGGTACAAGTCCATTTTCTCAGTATGGAAATACTTTGGCTTTATATATAACTCTGAGATAATAATTTTTAAATAAAAAGTTCAAAAGATTACTTCAGTTTAAAATAAAAAAACAAAACATATCCTAAAAATACTGAATAAGAATTATAGTTACTATATGCACTTTCCTGCTGGGAACATTCTTCTTCATTTGAATTTAACCTTGAGATTATGTGGAAGAAATACAGTAACAAATGATGGGCATGTGCATTGTAATTACTGCACTTGCCTTTCCTGCCATGTTCCAGTAGACAAGGATTTATTTTTTTTTTTATTTGACACAACAGACTAACAAAATGGTAATATTGAGAGAAGATTGGTAACATATTATATATATTGTCATTATTTGCAGGTCCCAAATATCCTTTCCAGAAATTTAACAAAACCTATATTAAAAAGCTATGTACCTTCAAGTACTTTCCATTAATTGGAAAATAAATTTGAAAGGATTTTTTTTTGACATAATCTTTTCTACCTGTTTTGGAAAGAGTATCTAAAAAAATTCTGAACAGTGAGGACTTGTTTGTATTTGTGAGATAGCACTTACTACATGTTGTCTTATGCAATACTCACCTCCTCCAGAAATCTACCTGGAGTTATAAGTGCAAAGTTTAGCTATTTTTAAAGAATTCATCTCCTATGCAGGTATTAAATAAAATAACTCAAAATATAATGGAAGTATTAAACCTTATAATTATTGTAGTTTCCAATATAATAGAACTGAAGTTTGTTAAAGACTGAGTAGGAGAAAAAATGGGAACAAATTGTGATGTGTTTTTCTTTAAAGCAAATAGACTTTTTATGTATTGTAAGACACAGACTTTTTTTAAAACAAGTAAAAAGCATAAAAAACTGAATGTGCCAGCTCTGACATTTCCTGTCTGATGACAACGATGAGATCCAGCCTGTTAAGGGCTTAAAATGAATGTCTTGTCTAATTTGTGCTCTTCATTTTTATTTCTTTCCTCCCAACTGTCTCATTTTACCCCACCTGTCACACATCACACTTTCACACCCCTACCTTACTTTTTCAGATTTTACAAGCTTCGCCTTTTGTTTTTCCCCGTATTAAATGTGATCCAGCCTTTTCTCTTTAACTATTCACTTTACTTTTTTGCCTCTTCGTTGTTTGATTTCCTCATCTGTGTGTTTTTTGCTCTTCTATTTGTTAAATGAATTCTAGAACTTTTAAGGAAAAATACAACAGTAAATTTAAATAGTATTGAACATAACTAATAAAAATATTAGGGCTTAAGGTCATGTAGGTGTCCCTTACAAAAAAACAGTAATCACATGGTGTCTTTAATAATATAGTTTAAACAAAACATTGATGGATTCCTTAGATGCACTATCAATGTTGTAAATGTTTGAGAGGTTTATTTGCATCATTAGAATTCTGGTATTCTTGTAAGAATTTTGTAAATTCTATGCATCTGAACAACAGCAGAGTTGTAATAAGCATTGGTAAGAGGCATGCAGTTTGTAAGTCATTAAGTGTTTTTCACATATTGATTTCTAATATCTGAGATATGAACTCGTTTCTCATAAATTGACTCTGGTTATATCTTATTTATTTTGGATAATTTCATCCCTCCTAAAAAAAGTACTTCCAATGTTCCACTCATTGGGCATGAGTGGCTAAATAGCTCTAGGTAGTCTGTACTATTAATTTTATTAATTCTATTTGTTTATAGATAACATTTGGGTCTGGACTTGTGTCAAAATGTCCTATGCCTTTGAGCATTGAGAAATTTTGTTAAAACATCTAAACCACTGAAATATAGTTGCAAATGCCAGAAATTAAACTGAATAAATAATGATGTCAGGGCTTGATTTGAAATTTAGTTTACTTGCCTGAGGAGATGGTTAAACTATATAGCCTTGATTTTTTTTAACTAGTTATAACTGACAATTGAATTTAGTTTCTTTTTAACTTGTTGAATCCTCACTTTTATAGTTCCTTCCATTTCTTTTTAGTTCATACTAAAATATGTGTTTGGCTTTATTTTAAAGAGGGCACTACTTCTTTCCTGTTGTGATAATCCTGAATTATATTTTTATAGTTTCTTTTTTTTTTCCAAATATCATTCTACTTTTGCATTTAAAATTACTAAATATGTTTTGTAATGCTGCCTGTCACACATTAATGTCAGTGACTCTAAGCTATGTTTAAGTTATCCACTGGCATCTAGTAATTATCCAGAACCATGAAATACAAGGCAATATTCTCTGATGTGTAAAATTTCAATTCTGTATGTAATTCTTCCATCATAAACACAGCTAGAAAAAGGATCTCATTTTAATTTTTGGTATAAAATGTTATAAAGTTTATGGCTTTTTTTTTTCCTCATAGGTCCTTTAAATCTGAAACCACTGTAGCACGAAACAGCTTAAAAACATGTCCAAACTGCAATGGTACGGTGGTGACCACACAGCGTATGTCACACTGTAAGCATGCTTAAGGCTGACTCTGCTGAAACTTCTTTTATAATTTATACTGATTTCTTTAATGCTGTTCTCTGAAAGGGTTCTTATGAAAGTTTTAAACTGTTTCAGAATTAATCAAAATATATTTTGCTGGTAGCGATATTTAGCAATTGAATCTCCATTACACAGGATTTGTCTAAAGCATTGGTAAGTTGCACCTTGTAACATGCTAAAGATGTACAATAGCAGTTCTGTAAATGGGTATAACATGAAGCACTTGCGTCTTTCTAAATCTTATTTTCTGTCCTCTGTTTTGAGATACAGCTTCATACCAAATGCATCCATATAGACACAGTGTATTGGTATCAGACACAAAGTATGTGAATTCTGATACCTTTTCATCAGTTGTACACCAAGAATTCTATTTTTTAAATGATATCCTGCCAGCTTTTTCACAATCCATTAATTCCTGGATCAACATCAGAAGGAATGTCAGAGCCGAGTGAAATTCTTGTAAGACACAGATGTCAGGATCAAAAGTCAGAGACATTCTCAGAACAGCAGGGAAGCATGCTTGTTAGACCTTAATCGTAACAATTAGTATCTGCCATGTGACATTCTCTATACCCTGCCTATATTTCTGTTAAGTTCCAGGCATGCTGAAAAGAGAAACTATTTACTGAAGTTGGATAGAAAAGTGTGTGGGCTATTAGTCATCTTATTTCCCTTTTTGCCACTATTTGCAAACTTTTCTGTAATTTCTCAGCGTAAATGGTAAAAAAAAAAAAAAAAAAAAAGGCATTACCCTAACTTTAGATTGAGGTAATTTTACATTGAAAATGCATGATTCTGTTCTGAGAAGGATCTATTAGGTGAAGGTATTCCTTTAATGTATATGCTTAATGATTAACTGATCTTCAAGGAAAAGGCTGCAGGTAACTAGATTTATCCACACTGATATGTAGTTTGCTTTATAGAAAAAAATACTTGTATCCTTAAGCTAGTGCTTAACATCATGCATAATTTATAAATTTTGTTGTTTGGTTTTTTTAATCATCCTAGCTCTGAATATCTTACTTTCAGATTCATAATCTCAGAATTAAAAAAAAAAAAAAAAGACTATTTTTCAGTGCATTAGACAGTAGAGGACACTGAAGTGGTTAGATTCCTTTCTGCTACTGTATTACGTTACTGTATTGGCATTCTAAGTGTAAGCGACCATTTCAGGAATAGACAGGTTTGCAGGCCTGTATTTGACATTCTGTGGTGTGGTATGCTATAGGCATCTTGCAGGTTATTTTTATACAAATTCTTTATCCTCTTTTGTAGTCTTCGTTTAGTTATTACATCAATACAGCAAAAGCTGTCAAGAATGCATACAAAATTTTTCATTTTGGTCTAGTGGAGAATGGTAAGAAAGAAAGGGAGAAGTATCCTCAGAGTGAGGAAACAGGATCTTTAAGCAGTTTAAAGTATTGACTAATATTAATACTTTATATATAGGGAAATTAAGTAAGCTACCAAAAAAAAAAAAGCTAGTATTTTTGTACGCATTTGAGAAAAGATAGAGAAAAGTGCAATGTTAGGGAACAATGACAGAGTGGGTTAAGGACTCTTACTGTTGATCTAGAGATGTGAGAAGAGATTTCACTCTCTAGTCATGCTGGCAGGATTTGGTCATTTCAGCTGCGGAATTCAGAGTGGCTGAATACAAGATTTTGAGGAAGAATTCAATGACTAAAATCAATCAGCAGAGGGAGGAGGATGAAAATAGAATAGTGATACTGAGAAGTAGTCAAAAAAAGGTTATTGTAGACTGGGGCAATATTTTTCAGTGCCCTGTATCTCATGAAAATAGAGGAGAGGGTCTAGAATAAAAAAGGATGTGCATTTCAGATAATGACTTATAAGAGTATGAATGTGAGGAATATCAGGAGAGATTGGATTATGGCAGTGTTACATTCTTTTTGATAAGAGAATAAAAATATTAAATTATAAACAGTAAGAAGATTAGGTCAGAAACTGATCAGAAATTTCAACCTCAGAAATGCAGAAGGCAACAATAGGTCATAGGAGGACAAAATAATGGGACAAGAGTATATCCTTTAAAATTTTCAATGAAAAAAAATCAGATCTGAAAAAGAATAAGAAGGTAGAGAGTGCGCATACAGGAAACAAATAGGAGGAAAGTTTTGACAAGGAGTTGTAGATGGAAGAAGAACAATGAGGCTGGTGACCTCTTAGTTATCCATAATGGAAAACAGCAGCTTTGAGCTGAAAATCTGGCCAAGCAAATGTGTAGTGGGGAAGATTTACACCTTTTCAGTACAGAAGCAAGAACTACACTGTGTACTAGAAATTTTATCCAAATTTCCACCTGAGCATCTGTGTTTTGTGAGCTAAGGCAGGTTCTGTGTCACAGAATGTTTGAGGTCAGAAGGGAGCTGGGGAGGTCATCCGGTCCATTCCCCCTGCTCAAGCAGGGTCATCTAGAGGAGGTTACCCAGGACACGTCCAGATGGCTTTTGGACATCTCCAAGGATGGAGACTCCAAAACCTCCTTGGGCAACCTGTGCCAATGCTCAGTCACTCTCACAGCAAAATAAGTTATTCATGGTGTTGAGATGGCACCTCCTGACGTTTGCCTCTAGTCCTGTCACTGGGAATCACTGAAAAGAGCCTGGCTCCATCCTCTTTGCATGCTTGCATCAACTATTTCTATACACTAATAAGCTCCCCCTGAGCATTCTCTTCCCTAGGACAAACAGTCCCAGCTCTCTCAGCCTTTCCTCATATGCGAGATATTCCAGTCCCTTAATAATAATATTCGTGGCCCTTTGTTGGACTCTCTCCGGTATGTCTATATGGCTCTCTCGTACTGAGGAGCCCAGAACTGCCAGAACTGGATACAGTACATCTCCTTCCTGCTGTAGACTTCTGTGATATTTTACAGGTTGTTTTTCCCCAGCACACCATAGGCTGTAGCAGAACTTGCCATCTATGATTTTTAGCTCATGAAATACATACAGGTGAAACAAGACATTATTGTTTCTGCATTAATATTTAAACTATAGATGCAAGTGTGCTATGGAGCTGTCCTTCCTCATAAGATGAAATGTGTGCAAAAATTTAACTATTTTATTTGTCTGTATTTTGACCTAATCCCTCATATTTTAGGGATTTTGGATACACATAAATAGTAATAACACTTTATTCTTATATGCCACATATTTTGCATGTTAATATCTGAGAGGAAAATAGCAGCTTACAGGAAAGCCATTAATCAGAAGCACTAAATGCCAAAGGTAAAAATTAATGAATTCACTAATGGCTTTTTCTTCTTCTATCCCTGCTGTTATCATTCAGCTGCTTTCATTTATCTGCAGTTTTCTCACTTTTCAAGAGTATTTAAACAAACATGCCCACTTTTAGCATCACAAGCATTTAATACTGGAATAGCAGCTGCAAACAAGTAATGCTCTTGGGTGATTTGACTGGAAACATAAAATTACTGTTTTAGAGAGAAAACAAAGTCTGTGAGAAGCTGGAAATGAAAGTATTCTAACTAACCATATGTACTAGATTTTCAAAGTCTGTATGCATTACACTGAAACTGGTGTATCGAGGCAGAGAGTTTGATCGATCATTCTTTGCATTTGCCTGGTAAGAGAAATTCTACAGCAACTGTTGAAAAAAAATCCAATTTATTTTATATTTTTATTTGAGAGAGGAAATGTCTTCAAACTCTGTGTGTGTGTGTATTTTTATAGTATTGAAGAATAAATAAGAGTAAATGAAAAAGAAAGTAGAACTATGTTTTGAAGAGGCTTAATTAATTCATCTTGATCACTTGCCAAAAATACTATCAGAACAATAGCTAGTTTAATGTACAAGTGTTCCATTTTTTTAACTCTCAGTTTTTGGTTATTTGGTTGGAGAGAGAGGTTTGTTTTCATTTTATTTCATTGCAGTTTTATGTCATTCAAAGATTTAAAACATGATATAAGATATTTCAAAAAATGTTAAGACATTGATTTCTAATACTTTTCAAGTCATCAAGTGCTTTGACTTCTGAAATTTTGCCATGAAAGTGGAAGTGTTCAGACAGAATGTGTGAGAGAACAGCTGAATTAGACTTATATGATCTTTGAGAGCACGCAGCATTTTACATTCTCAAAAGCATACAATATAGTTTACATTTAGCCAATACTCAGAGCTAAAAACTCTTTTTACACTAAAACTGTAGAGGTGTTCAAATCTAAAGAAACTAATGACATATTGGACAGTTAGGATAAGAAACAGATGATCCTTGGGAGCCTTACTTATGAATAAGCCTTTCAAAATAATTAAAGATATTGCTAAAGGTTAGCAGTATTATGATGATCAAATTAGATATTCTTCGGGTACTGACTGTACTATTATTGACCTCTAACAAATATTTATTCCAGCCCTACTTTTTAACTCCCATCAAACCACAACTTTTCAGTTCCTCCAATTTGCAAGGAAGCTGTATGGTTTGTGTCAAGAATTACATGACATTAATTAGCTCCTATCTCAAAAATTCTGGATAGCATCTAGATTTTCTGAGATGGCTATGGTTTATTGGCTTCTTCCAACTGAGTGATTAAGTATCCAACCACTGGCCTCTTTCAGCCTATTCAATTTTTTCTTTTTTCTTTCATTATTAATGCCTGAGCCTTATTTGTCTATCCTTCCTATCTTTTTCCTCTGTCTCCTCCTCTGTTTCCTCCTGCCTCCCCAGTTTCCTAAATGTTTAGTGCCACTCAATTTCAACTCTTCTTTCTTTTGCTCTTATCTATTCCAGTTTTGTCTCTAGTAGTTTCTGTCATTGTTTCTTTTGCTTATTCTAGATTCTTTAATCCTTTACCTCTGTTCTTATTTTTTTCTACTAGCAAATTTCTTTTACTTTCTTACTTCTCCTCCAAGCCCATCCTATCTATTATTCAAGTTCTGTAATTTGTGTATTGAACATTCTGTTGTTCATAGAGCATCCCATGCATTTGGCCAGTAAATCTAGTACATACATTACACTATTTATGACTCTCTAACTTCAAAGTTATCAATTAAATCTATGTGTTAAAAGCAGGTCTCACAAATTCTCGACTAGCAGGTATCTGCTTTTCACCCCTAGATGTGAATGGCAGGTCAGGATTAGTCCAGAGAATAGATCTGAGTTTGCATGCTGTGCTGCTGAAGTTGTGAAAGGGATCTTGAAAGTAGAGTCTGAAGGAATCATTTTGATTCTTGTGAAAATAATAAAGCAACAAAACACCCAAGAACAGTGTTTCTTTGGAATTAATAATGCTTGCAATGAGTGATTTGAGATGCCATAGTCATAGATTCATAGTGTATATTGTGTATATCTTTTGTATAAGAAAGAAATGCAGAGTTAAGAATTACAGTGAATCAATTAATAAAATTTTAGCATGGAAACATTTGGAAAACCTGAGTGAAAACAAATTAGATTGTCTGGAAAAATATACATTAAAATTATAAGTAAAAATTCAAAAATTAAATTTTTATACTATTGGAAATTAACATGTCTACAGCTTGCAAGTTTTTGCTTGCTACAAAAATTAAATAGATCTGAATGCCAAAAATTAGTGTTTGGAAGCAGGCAAGGCTTTTCTCTCTATTAATTATTATTTGTTTTATTATGATAGTCTTTATAATACATGGACAGAAAGTTGAATACTATGTCCACATCCATGTGAGGCAGGGATCATCTGATAAAAAGGTTCAGAACTGAGATTTCTTGTGCCATGAATGGTCTTTATTTAAAGGGCCAAGGACCTTCCATGTGTTACTGAATGGATCACTTGACTGGAAAAGTTTGTTTCACAGTCTAGTATCCCAAATCCCACATGTCCATTTGACTGTGATACTTGTATGTTTAGCTTCCTTTATACTCAAGCAACGAAGTAGTGTTACTGAAATTATTCATGCATTTCTTTAAAAGGAAGTAAATAATTTGCAAAAAAGAGACAACAGAGGAAGACTTCTGAAAATTCACCCAGAGTGTCTGTAATTAAATATTACTTAAACTGAGTTCTCCAGCACCTGGGTCACAAACTAAACTATATATTCTTCTGCTTCTGGGAGGGTATATGATTATCTTAGTATGCCATATCATTTAGTTGAATATATGGACTACAGCCAAAGTAGTTTTCAGAAGAAGGTATAATTCATAAAGCTATTAAGAAACACTTCCTGTTGGTGATCATGAAACCACTATTTAGAGACTATGGCAGGATTAGAAATGACTAAAAAGGCAACCAAGACCAAGTCATTGCAATATATGAGGGCCTGGATAGCCACACCATTGCATCTCATAATAAAGACGGTTCCAATTTGGTTACTGGAGAGAGCTCAAGAGTTTCTTAGACACAGTAAGAGAAAAGCTGCATGAAGGATACTGACCATAAGTAATTCCGCATACCACTTATACTTAGAAACTCAAATCAGATTGTTAAAGAGTAAGGGT